>BDCZ01000111.1:57838-80878 GCA_001662365.1 Chlamydomonas applanata
GGGAGGGGCAGGCACAGGGCAAGCCTTGACTCACACTACTGGAGCAAGGCTCTGGCGCCAACCGGTGCTACGCCCTCTAGCACTGTGGCTGCATACAAGCTCATAGCCTTGTGCCCTGCGCTGGCGCCCTGGATATATGCCACAGCCCCGTTACACACCTCCATCACACCTTCTGGTGGCGGCGCTGCAGCGTGCACTGTCTAGCGCGTGGTCTGAGGCTGGACTGCGCCCAGGCCTGGTGTGATGCTGACCAGTGCTGACTGCTTGATTCTATTGCCAGGACGTTCGACGCGGAAGAGGCCGACTTTTTTTATGTGCCTCAGTACTCGTCCTGCATGCCCTTCCCCATCATGGGCTGGGCTGACTACCCGTGGTTTGGGCCACCCGGCTCAGGTGAGGCTCAACTGCTGCTGCTGCTGGTAACTGCTGCTGCGTGGCGATGGTGGCTGCTGCTGGCGACGCATGACATTGACTGTTGCTGCTGCCGGCTGGAGGGTGCCGCGATCCAGGGTGTAACGATACAGTAGTTGCTTACAGTGTAGGCTTTTTTGGCATATGTGTGTCGTGTCCCATGCCACAGGCCTTCGCGTGAACCATGCGGCTATGATGGTGGTGGAGGTTCACAAGTGGATCGCAGACAACTTCCCTTATTGGAAGCGAAGAGGGGGCAAGGACCACATCTGGCTCTTCACCCATGATGAGGGTACGCCTCTTCACTCACGTTTGATGTGTAGGCTCTACAACTACCAGTACCTAGATTGGTCAACATCATGACGCTTCACACTATCTGGCCAGATCAGTCCACGACACATACACTGCATTACCTGGCTCATTAAAAACACCCAAACACTTCGGGATCTTCAACTGCAATGAGGGTGGCCCAGACAAAAGGAATGCTAGACTGGGGGACTGCAGATGCATGATCGAGAAGTCTCGGATATAAGCATACCAATGCGTGCACACTGCTGGGGGTTGCGCGCCATCCGGGCTGTAGGAGGGGCCTGTCACTGCAGTGCAGAGTGCACCATCAGCATAAAGTCTTCTGCCCACTCACCTTGGCACTGCCTACCCACCGTCCATCCCTCCAGGTGCGTGCTGGGCACCCACCGCCATCAATGCGTCAATCTGGCTCACACATTGGGGCAGGTACGCGCGGCAGGGCTTGGAGGTGTGGCACCTTGCGACGCCGGCACCCTGATGTGCCCAGTCCCTACACGCTGCACCCCTTCCTGTACACGCACACTCTCTCTCACCTCCCCTCTCCTTTTCTGTGGCAGCATCCAGCCTCATGTCCTTCCATGTCTGTCCTGTCCCCTGCCCAAACCTGTCAGTTGGACAGCACGGCTTCACGCCCGAACCGGAGACCCTTGTCTGGACCCTCAGTTTCTACCCGAACCTACCAACACGAACCTTGAACCCCAAGCTTCAAACCCTGCACCTTGCGTCCTACACCTGAAAGCCTTTAAACCTGGCTTACCTGGACCTCCAGACCCCTGCACCATCCATGACTTCCCACGTGCAGGATGGGCATCGATCACAAGAGTCACAGCGCGTACATGGGCGACAATTACAGTGAGGATACCAAGTGCCCTGCCACACAGCCTGAGGGGTGGCGTAAGTTCATCGAGGGCCACCCCTGCTACAACCCGGTCAAGGTGAGGGCATCCAGGGCACATCCAGGGCACATGTAGGACAGACGCAAGCCTCACATGCTGCGGTAGGAACCGGGAAGCGCTTTCCGGAGCAATCGAGTGGGTGCATCAGCTGATGTGCAGCACCATTTCAAGCACATAGCACGTAGGCATGCCTTGATTACCACAATCATGCTGCCCATGCTGATGCCGACGCGGTGCTTGTCTCCCCCCCTCCTGTTGCTGCTGCCACCACCGCCGCTGCCGCCTTGGCACACCCACCCACCCCCACCCACCCCACCCACCCCTGGCCCCACCCCACCCGCGGGCTCCCACCCCAACCCCTCCAGATCACCCTGCACCCTGCACCTGGACTCCAACCCTGGCCTGCCTCGTAGGATCTGGTGGTGCCATCCTTCAAGTCGCCCAACCACTACCGTGCATCCCCGCTGGCCGGCAACCCGCCCAAGGAGCGCGACATCCTGCTCTTTTTCAAGGTGGGCCACAGCGCCTGTGTGCAGCATGTGTGGTGTAGTAATGGTTTCGTGCAATACAAGCTGTCCAGTGGAAATCGTGTCATAGAAGCCCGCATAAGGATGTGGCAATTGTAAATAGGATGACCCACCTTTGGCCCCAATCGGTGTCTGTAATGTCTGAATTAAATGCCCGGCAGTTGGGTCCTTGTGTGTGAGCAGCTGCTAGTGCTTGCAACTAGCTGCCGCTGCCTAGTTTGCTGGTGCAGAGGTGTGGCATGTAGTGGCATCACAGGCTTGCGGTGTATCTGACATGTGAATTACAAAGTGCTACATTGCACCGATGCGGTATATCGTATATGCTGCCGACACTGGGTGTTATGGTAGGCTCCTGCAGACAGGTAAGTCATATCATAGCTTTACTGCTGTATTCACGCGTGGTACTGCTGGCACTACACCTGTACTGCTGCAGGGCGATGTGGGCAAGGCACGGCTGCCGCAGTACAGCCGGGGAATCCGGCAGAAGCTGTACAAGATGGCGATAGACAACGACTGGAAGGGCAAATACAATGTGCTGGTGCGTGGTGCAGCCCAGCCTTGCAGTCACGCAGCATCATTTGCATGCGCGCTGGCTGCATTGTTACTGCTGCCCGTGACCATCGGCTTGGTTGGAGTGCCAACCTCCTGCACACTTCAAGGGTTAACAACAGTTCAGCGATACAGTGTCTGTGTGATCCAGCACTCCGCCATCCCTGCATTACAGTGTGTTGCATGGTTGCCGCGCGCAATCGCACCTGCTGGTCCTGTCGCTGAACCGTGAATGGGTAGATCTTAGACCTCAGGTGCCGGCATGCGAATCCAATCCACCCATGTTGGAGCCACCGTAGTGTGCACGGCATGTTCTTCCATGTTGACGCACGCGCTGCCATGCGTCAATATGTGCCTGCCGCCGTGTGCTGGGTGGCTGCAGATGGGTGACGGCAGGGACGTGCCCGGGGATTATACGGACCTGCTGGCCCGCTCCAAGTTCTGTCTTGTGGCGCCAGGCGACGGCTGGAGCGCACGTATGGAGGATGCATCACTCCATGGCTGCATCCCCGTCATCATCATGGACGGCGTGCATGCCGTGTTTGAGAGCATCCTCGACTTTTCCAAGTTTTCTCTGCGCGTCAGCCAGGCAGACATCCCCAACATAATCCAGATCTTGCAGTCGGTCACACCCCAGCAGATGAGGTCGATGCAGGCCCAGCTGTCGCGCGTGTGGCACAGGTGCGGCACTGTGCACATTCGATGCAAGGGGGTCGTGGGGTGTATCAAGCAGCCCCACAACAGGCGCTGCCGTTCCCAGTTGCGAAACATCGCATCGATCGGCCGGCACTACATCCTTCTTGGCGCCCACTTCAAAGCACCAAATCCATGTCGGCACAGCACCCTTGCTGGCGCTCACTCGTATCGCTCTGGCCCTCGCCCTGCTGCAGGTTCCGCTGGTCGTCGTCGCCTGCGCAGTACAACCCGGCCAAGCACATGCTCGACAGCAACCTGGCACGCATCGATGAAGCGCGGCGCCAACGTGCAGCGGCAGCCCAGGCGGCAGCTCAAGCCAAACAGGGGGTAGGCGCACGTGCGCTACAGGCGCAGGCTACAGATGACGCCATGCCACACCCACATGCCAAGATGCCACGGCCCTTCCGTGGGGACCCAGGCATCGATGACGCTTTTGCAACAGTCATGCAGTGGCTGTACAGCCGCATCCCACACACGCGTGCGTAAGCCGTGCCACACCAGCCATCAGCCACTGGCAGCTGCCGGCTATTGTCATCATGACTGTTATGTGCCAATATCGCAGCATGAGGACCGCGAGCTGCTGGCAGTGTGGCTGCTTGAAGGCATGACAGTGTGAGCGGTTCTCAGAACCAACAGACAGATGGTGGTTTGCGGCCCCTTGAGCCAGGGACACATGTTTCAGGGGAGTGGTGTCTCGGGTGCTTCCATTGGCTCAGCTCAGCTCCGCGCAGCTTCCATGGGCTCAGCTCAGTCATGTGTTCAGAAGGGGGATGGCGAGTGGCCTACTGCAGTTCAAACTGCCATGTAAGACAAACCTGAACCTGTGAGCAATTCCTGACAGGGTACTGGAGGGTGTATCGAGCACCCCAAGCATTCAAGACTTTGAAGTCTTACACGTGTAAGGAGTGGTTTGTTCAGGTTTCATGGGCTGCAAAGTCACAGCACTGTCTGTGCGATGCTGTCTTTGTGTGGCCGCTTGCACAAGCAGCTGTCCCAGATTGATCATACTGTTCATATTGCACCAGTCCCATGGCTCAGGCCCTTGCTTGAATCCTGTTGCATGTTGAATGGCCCCCACACCACCGCACCACATGCTGTGCGCGCACGCGTCCATCCTGTACCCTCTTTTC
This sequence comes from Chlamydomonas applanata, assembly GCA_001662365.1. Classification (NCBI taxonomy): domain Eukaryota; kingdom Viridiplantae; phylum Chlorophyta; class Chlorophyceae; order Chlamydomonadales; family Chlamydomonadaceae; genus Chlamydomonas; species Chlamydomonas applanata. The sequence goes on from BDCZ01000111.1 coordinate 62,357, forward strand.
CCTTTCCGGGAACGAAAGAATGCCGCCCCTGTCTGGCAATGAAGGAAAACGGGGTCTCACGTTCCTACCTCACATTCCTACAGTGACGGACACATTCCTACACTGGTTGACTGAAACTGGGTGGCTCAAGCTGTCTGAAACAAAGGCAGGAGTGGGCTCCACAGAGAAACTGCGGCCCGCCCATATCAAGGACTGGGCCAAGCCGCCTCCAACTCCGCGATGTGGGCCACCGGCTGGGAGTATGCTGACTGCTGCTCACGTAGCACAGGCTGCATCGAGCCTAGAGCCGCTCGTGCAGCGTAGGGTACTGCCAGGGGCAGAACTCCTTGCCATTGATCGCCTCATTGGTGCCCCCCATGGGCCGCTCTGCCTGCTTGAGGTACTCGCCGTTGAACTGCCAGAAGGGCACCTTGTCCACTGGCAGCTCGCCTGCAGGCATGCAGCAGCAGAGGACACAACACTTTGGCCGCTTGTATATGTATGTGTATATGTATATGTATATTATACACACACACACATATATATGTGTGTATATGTATGTATAAGTACACTCCTGCAGGCATGCAGCAGCAGAGGACGCACAAAAAGGCTCGCGCGAGTGAGTACACGTCTGCAGCACGCCCAATCTCGTGCAGACACACACAAACTCAACACATGCACGCACACAACTTGAGAGCACATGTATCAATGAACACCCCACCCTCTGATTGAGCTTGTCCTGGCAACCCCCAAGAAGAAGCCACAACAGCAGTCCTCCTTCCAGCCACGAGTGGCAACCAGCATCCTGCCGTTGCACTCCACAATCCCATCCCCAACACCTGCTCCGCAAACCCCATCCCAACTGGCCTCAAGACTGGCAAGACAACCAACTCTAGTTCAGCCTGGTCTGGTTAAGTCTGGTCTCAAGTCGAGTCAACTCTGGTCTGGTCTAGTCAGGAGATCCACAGCACCCCCATCTCCCCCCACCTGGCATGATCTCCGGGTTCTCCACAGCGTTGAACCAGCGCGGCTTCCACGGCTCGGCCCGCTTCTCGCGCTCGCGCTTCTCCGCGCGCTGCATCTCCTCCAGCCGGTGCTTCTCAGAGCCGGCTGCAGACATCTCACCCGCGGCGAGCGCGGCACGGTCGGGGCGGCGCCTGCGTGGGGGCAAGCGCGGGCGGCAGCGGCCGGTGTAAGCAACATGGCTATGAGCCTTCATACTTCATACCCAGTATAAGGCATGGGTGTTTTCAGGAGGTCTTGGTGGCCACGCCAGTGACAGCACCACCACCCTCTTGCATCACAACATCACAGCCGATGAGCTGCCTCGGTTGCGGTACACATTTGCCCCGTCGCTGTCATATATTGCAAGCCAAGCAATTGTGGCATGGTCTGCATCTGTTGTGGGAATGCCTACGTCTGTTGTTGTATGGGCTGCGTCTGTTGTGGTACCATTCGCAAAGAAACAAGGGAGCATCACCCAGAGCCTGACCTGGAGTCTGAGGGCAGGGGCACACGGATGCCCTCGCTGCTGTTGAGCTTGTGCGCGAACTGCGTGAATGAGTAGTAGTCGCCCTTGGGCTTCTCTGTGCACGTCCACAGCCGGCGCACTTCCGCGCCCTCCGGGACAGTGCCGTCCTCGTTGCACTTGGCCATGTCACAGAACTCATTCCACTTGCCGCTCAGCTTGATGTGCTTCTTGCCATCTGCACGCGCACACAAACACAGCTGGAATCAGAGCTGTCCTGCGTGCGGGTACCCTGCCGGCGCCCTGCTGAAGTATCACAGACTGAAATGTCACAGGCTTATTTCTCACAGGCTGAAATGTCCCAACCTGCTCACCCTTGTCCGTGACGAAGCCAGAGAACTCGTAGCGACCGTAGCTGAACCAACCACAGGGCGTGAAATCGAGCACGCACTTGGCACCAGAGCTGCAGGTGATGTTCATGGGGCCAAACGCATCGACCCACGTGCGGCCGAGCACGATGTTGTGCACCATTGCGTTGGGGGGCACGAGCGTGTAGACCTCGCCAGATGCACGCAGAGTGATACGTGTGCGGCCTGCACAATGTGGGTGTGTGCACAGGGGCCCGGGAAGAGCAGCAGTCAGCACGTACTGTACTGCGGCACGGCCAACAGTACACTACAAGACGGTCTGCTGATGGATGCGTTAACGCATGGCCCCAGCAGTTGCAGGCAGCGCCTTGTCAGGATGTAAGGCCAGATGGTCACTGCATGGAAACCCCCACCCTGAAGCTGCGCTGCGCCATGCGTTTATCATGCCCCACCCTACTGGTTGCCCTGACCTTGCCCTGCCCTGCCGGTTGGGAATATGCGCACTGCCCACTGGGCCTTGAACCGCTGCCGTGCCACGACATGGTTGAAGGCCCAGTGGGCAGTGCGCATAATCCCAACCGGCAGGGCAGGGCAAGGTCAGGGCAACCAGTAGGGCGGGGCATAACGCCCGCTAGGTGGGTAAGCTTGACATGTGTTGTCGCCACTTGGTCTCATTTCAGCTGCAGTGCAGCAGCTGAAATGAGACTGCTGCAGCATCGCGCATGCATGCTTGATCCCCAGAGGTGTATGCAGGATCAGTCAACCTCACACACCCACACGCCCCCAGGCACGGGAACTTTTTCGTGTGTGTGTCAAGCGTTCCTGGATGAAAACCGCGTGTGTGGGTGAAAAGCAGGGATGGGGGAGGTGAATTCTGGAGTACTGCATGCTTGCACACCTTCACTTGTCAATGTCTAGCCTTGGTTTTCTTGAAAACTGGTCACACATTTCAAGTTAGGTGAATTTTCCCCTCCACTCCTACGATGCTCAGGAGCACCAGCACACCAGTGCAACATGCAGGCCTGCATGTGCTGCACCTGCGGTGCGCATGGCGCAGCATATGCTGCCTGCTACACGGCAGTCGCCCCTGCCTGCTCCCCCATTCAGATGCCCCCCTCACCGTATGGGTACACCTCCAGCGAGTTGCCCAGGAACTTGGTGGTGGGTGCAGACACCAGGTCATACATGAAGTGTGCGTTCTCCGCGTGTGCCGCGCACACAGGTGGGTGGTGGCTGACCTGAGCAGTATCAGCAGCCGCACGTACACGCGGCTTCAGCACCCACATATATGCGCTGTGGCGCTCCACACAGCGCAGTCCAAGCGCCGGTACGCCCTTCCCCACTTTCTACCCGCCAATGCAGAACACAGTCAACACTAAGGCAGCGAGCGGCCCCACCAGGTGTGAACTAATGTGGCCAACCAAACAGAGGGTATGCAACAGCCCGGGGGCGCCCAACTGTGCGCACAGTGTATGTAGACACTGATCAGGTGCGCACCTGCTCGGCCAAGTAGCGCACGCCGTTGCCAACCTCGAGCTCGAACGTCTCTCCCAGGATAGGGTTGAATGGCTTCCATGCACGCTCGGCCGAACCAAAGGGGGACACACAGTACGCAGCCAGGTATGCAAACCTGCACATGGGGCATGCGTGCGCACAGTCGAATGGTACGTACATATGCTGGAACTCTCATAGACGGCAGGAGCACTGCTGCATGCATGCAGCAGAGTATGCTTGGCCCTGGCACGCACCGCTCATGGGGATCTGTGCACTTGTCTGCTGAGTCCAGCAGCTCAGTGTACTCCATGATCTCCGCTGCCTTCTGAAGAATGGTGAAGGGCTCCATGATGAAGACGGGCACGCTTAGCAAGCTGGTCACGTCCATGCCGATATACTGCTGGAACTGTTTCGTGCCCCAGACCTGCTTGCGCTCCTGTGGTCATGGAGTACAGGGCGCGGGCAACTTCAAAATCGACTGCAAGCCAACTTAACTGTGCCTGCATTGAATGCACTGCGTAATAAAGGCTAGTACAGCGTGCAGGACGTGCGTTGGACGAGAGACTCACTGCTTGGTACAGGCCCTCCGATTTGGTCGTGCCCTTCTCCTCCTTCTCAGCCTCTGGATCAACGACGTTCAGGTCCTCCCAGCCCAGGAAGCTGCGGCGCAGCCATGGGCGCGACCCCAGCTGTCAGCCCCATGTTCTCCTGATCCATGCTGCCGCGTCATTGCACTGCGCGAACGCACCTGTTCAGCTGCTCGCCAGCGTATTGCATCATGCTGCTACCCAGACTCCACATTCCTGATAAAATGCCACCCCCTTGCTGAGCAGGAGGAGCCGACATTTTCAAGGCAGCGCCTGACGGCGCGTCAGTAAGCCTGCTGAGCTAGTGTTTCAGGAATAGGTTGTGTTCAACTATGACAGGTTCTGGGGGTAGGCGGAAGCAGATGAGCGTGTCAGAGCGAGGTATACTCGTAAGCAGCAGCACAAGGAGCATGCATGGTGCAAAGTTGGGGCTCTTCACTCCGGGGGTTCAGGGTCCAGGGTTTAGGGTTTCGGCATGGCATGGGACTCCCTGGTCCGTTTGCACACTCATGGTTTGCCTGGCGCATCAGCTGTGGTCCAGGCATGCAGCATAATGTAGATCAGGCCGGGCATCAAGAGAATGGGGACGAACTGGAGGTGCAAGTCACTGAGCGCAAGTCCTTAACGTACGTGCATGGAAGCAAGCATGTGTCATGCCCATCAGCTGGCTCTGCTTCATCGCCACTTGACACGATCTGTGGTCATTCGTATGCTGTGCATGATCTGCATACACGCCTGGAGCATACCAGCCTGATGTCTGGCATCCCGCATGACGTTGTTACGTGTCCCTCCTTATGCAGGCTGGACAACGGGCTCAGGTGCTGCCTGGTCCAGGTGGCAGGCACATCCTCCGTGATAGCATGCATCAACTTTGCAACAGGCAGCATGATGGATCCACCACACCTACAAGGCCGGGCACACCTGATGGAGCACGTGGCCATGTGCACCACACCCTCCCCCCAGAACGAAAGGGAGGCGGCCCAGGCGTGCCTAAAGGACTTTACTGCGCAGCACGCAGGCAGCTGTAATGCAGAAACCGGGCTCATGCACACCTCCTATTGGGTGTCTGTGCCAGAGGGGACAGCGCAAGCTGGGCTGGAGCACTTGGTGCATGCCCTGGGCCGGCCAGTGGACAGCAAGGCTGTGGAGGCGTCAGTGGACGTGATTGACGCGGAGTTTAGACGCGTGCGATGTTCGAGCATGCGAGCGCTGCGCCACCTACGTAAGAGTCTGCTCCTCGGCTCCCCCTTCTCACAGCTGACATGCGGCAACGCAACAACGCTGCGCGAGCAGCCGGCAGCGCATGGCATGGACGTACTGGCCGCGCTGTCTCAGCTGCAGCGCGAGCAGTACACTGCACCCAATGCATGTGCGTGCCTTGTGGGCCCGAACCTTCGGCAGCTGGAGCTGATTGCACGCGCAGCGCTGGGGCAGCTGAGGGGTGGCTCAGCAGCACAAGGCACGCTGCATGGCATGCTGCAGGACCAGCAGGAGCAGGAGCATGATGGCATCACTGCGCCTGAGTGTGCACAGCTCCTGCGCTGTCCCGCCTTGCCACCACCAGGGCCGGGGCTGATCATCACGGTCAGCTGCAGGCCAAAAGTGACCCCGAGCTTGGACTTGTTCTGGTGCCTGCCCCGAGGTGAACAGCTCAGGTTGGGCACGTACTTGGCATGTTGGTCTGCAAGCTTCGTGTGGACCTGTGGACCTGCCGCTGGTGCCGATGCGTGTGTTGCGATGACAAACAGCCAACCTTGCGTGCTGAGCACCTATGCCACCTGTGCCACCATGTGCTGCTGTAGAGGTGACCCGGGGGGCTGGCAGCGGGCGGTGGCGGCCGTGGCTCATGGCAGGGCATTTGTTGGGTCATGAGGGCCACGGCTCACTGGCTATGGCACTCAAGAAGCATGGCCTGATCACACAGCTGCTAGTCGGTATTCAGGACGAGGTGGGTCACACATGCTGCCGCACAGCATGGGCATTGCACCCACCTGCCTGTTTCTTTTCCGCATATGCTGTGCAGCCAAAGTATCTGCTTTGAGAAGCGTGTGCACACAGCTGCTGTATGCTTCGATGCACGGTGAACACATCGATGCACCTTGCCATATGGATACCGTTCCAGATCCGTGCGACCACCATGCGTGCTGGCACCGGCGGTGGCGGCGGCGCTGGCTTCATGACATGGGGCGTGCAGCTGAAGCTGACAGAGGCAGGTGCAGCACAGGCCGGCGCACTGGTGGTGGAGGTGTGCCGCGTGCTTGGGCAGATGGGCCAGCTGGGGCTGGATGCACGCACGCGGGTGGCAGGCGAACTGGCCCAGGTGAGCTACAGTAGCCATTGATAGCCCGGTAGCCACAGCTGGACTGCCTCACTGCCCCGTGCCGGAATGGCAAGTGGACAACTGAAAGACTGCTATTATTGAGGGCAGAGGGCATGTCGCTGTGCCGCCAGCAGCGCGGACTGCATGTCACGTCCTATGTTTTATGATGTCGTACGCCCGTCGTGGCACACCGATGCCTGCCGCAAGACAGGACGTTTATATCATAGATGATGTGGTGTGCTGGGCACATGCAGGTGTGTGCAGCACGCGTGGCGGGCGCTGTGCAGGGTCCATGCGACCTTGCACGTGACATCGCACATCAGATGCACTACTGCCCCCCAGAGGAATGCATGGCTGCCACATCTTCGCTGCTTGGTGACTACGACGGTGCGTCCGTGCTCTTGCATCGCCAATTGTTACTTGTCTAAAATAAGGGCCACTCACCTGTGATGTGTGCGTGACGGGCAATGGGTGGAGTCTTCGGGTGGAGTCCCTCGGCCTGGCACAGCCTTGATGCAGTGTGATGCAGCCAGCCAAGCTGCGGCCATCTGAACCTTGCCCTGCCCTTGCCCTTACCCTTGCACGTGCACGTGCAGATGCGGCTTTCTCAGAGTTCCTTTCCCACCTGACGCCCAGCTGCCTGATTGTGACAGTGGCCAAGCCACATGCAGCTGGGCCACGGCCTTTGGTGGAGAGATGGTTCGGGGTGCCATACGCGGCTGGCCCGTTGCCCCAGGTGCGCAACACCGCCTCACACATCACAGTATGCAAAGCACCGTGGAGCTTATTGCATTTGGATAACTTTGTTGCATCAGTGCCACCTTTTTCCACAGCTTTGAGCTTCTCAACAGCATTTCAAATCAGGTTCTTCCCTGTGGTGCTCCTCCGTGTTTCTCCTGGATTCAGGAGCTGTTCAAGGCTTGTGCTGCTGCTCTGGAAGGCCGCCTCCCCCAGCACACCTTGGTCGCAGTTCAAGGTGCTACAGCACAGGTGCTGGGGCCGGCCTTGCACCTGGTTCAACCACTTCAGGTGCAACTGCCACCTTCATGCAGCTGGGCCCTCCCTTTGGACATGAGTCTCAAGGCAGCCCAACACCATCACCAGGCACCCATGCACCCCAGCCTCCTGGATGACACCCCAGAGCTCAGGCTGTGGCACACGCTGGACACACGCTTCGGCCCTAAGGCACACTGCTTCCTGCACATCATAAACCCGGGCCTGGCAGGCTGCCTTACAGCCCTTGCCTGCTCACAGCTAGCAGTTGCGGCTATCCAAGCATACGTTGCCGCCGACATGGCCTGTGCAGAACAGCTGGGGGCATCCGTGAGCATGGCGTGTGACCAAGCAGGGCTGTGCCTTCACCTCCAGGGCTTCAACAGCCTGCTGCCGCGCATGCTGGAGCTGGTGCTGCATGCAGCCATGCAGCTGGGTAGAGATCAGGAGCTGATGGCCGCATGGTAAGATGACTGCCGTGGGCAGCAAGCTACTGCCATGTGTGCAACAGGACTGTGTGACGTGTGCGATATGTCTGTGGGATCCTGTGACAGGCTGTGACATGTGGCAAAGGCTGTGGCGGGGCTGGTGACGCCAATAATAAAAATAATAATAACACGGCGTGTCAAAAATGTGTCTGCATGCCGGAGCCTGACAGTCGTTATCTAAACAACGGGTGACGCCAAGCCGCAATGCAATGTCGCTGCTACGTATGCTGTCACGTATGCTGTCACGTATGGCCGCTTGCGTGTGGGTGGCTGCAGGTACAGCCAAGCACTACGAGATGTGGTGGCCCGCCTGGAGGCCTGGTGCACATCGACCCCAGCATTCCATGCACAGTACGCCGCGCGCCACCACATGCACCCGGGATCCCACCATCCCTCGGATCTGCTCACACTTCTACGTGGGGCCCAGCCACCTGCGCACGGTGATGGTCACAGGCAGGCTGGGGCGCAGCAGCTGCCAGCGGCCTCCCCCTTGCTCAGCCCGGAGGACGTGCAAGCATCGCTGCGCTCGTGGCAGGGCGCAGCCGTTGAGATGCTGGCCTTTGGGAACCTGGATGCACAGGGTGCCAAGGCCTTGGCCACCACGGTGTGCAGCATGCTGACTCCACGCATCAGCCAGCATAGCGAGGCCAGGCCGACACCCACACAGGCACCAGCTGCTCAGGCCACTCAGGCTGTGCAGGGGCAAGGGTCAGCTGTGCAACCGGGAGGGTCATGTCATGAGCCCGGTGTGCAGGACGTGCGTAACCCCAACCCTGCAAACACCAGCTCAGCGGTCTACTACTTGCTGAAGGTAAGCACCGGGGGGCTCTGCTTGCTTGCTGCTGCTGTGCCTGGTGGACAAATTGCAAGGCGCTAAGCCCAGGGCAGTGCGGCATGAACTGGACTAGACTGGGCTGGCCTGGAGCAGGGTGATAGGTCGCTGCCAACATTGCTTGTGTAATGTTTGGCAAACGCAGGGAGCACCAGGGGCTCAGAGTGTGGAAGACGCTGCCGCCATGGAGCTGCTAGCTGCGGTGAGTGCTTTTGCAAGTAGCACCAGCTGGCTGCCATTTGTTGCTCACCACTCCCACAAATGCAATGCACACCTGCTGGTGGTGCTGCCCCGCTGGTAGTGCTTACCTACACGGCTACAGTGCTGCAGCAGCTGATGGCTGATGGCTCCTCTGTTGGTCAGGGGTTGCGCAACTGAAACGCGAAGCAGCGACTAGCAAGGGATGACGGTCCCTTGATGCTGCCCACTGCATTTGCAGGTCATGGCACAGCCAGCTATCACAGCGCTGCGGGCAGAGCAGCGGTTGGGGTATGCGGTATCGTGCGGGCCCGCCCGCCTGTCACCTGGCAGGGTGGGGTTGCGCATCCAGGTACAGTCGCCGCATGCCAGTGCAGCTGAGCTACGGGCGCACGTCCAGGCGTTCCTACATTCCTTCCGGGCCGGCCTGGCAGGTGCGTGTGGGTTGGGTGGTGTAGCTGTACACCTCATGGGTGCATGAGCCTCCCAGCAAGTGCTGGGACCTGTACGGGCACGTGACCGTGTGCTGGGCTGGCTGCCATGACCCTGCCTGTGCCGGTGCAGCAGAGGGGGTCTCCTGCTGAGCAGAACATATGGCTGCACAGTGGGCACCACATCAACAGTGGTGAAGCACCTGTTGGTGCCTATGGTTAGGCACTACCTAGGTGAGCGTAACGAAAGGTTACCCGACAACTGCTTGCTGGGTTGTGGCGGTGCGTGTGTGCAGGCATGACGGGAGAGCGGCTGCAGTCGTACAAAGACGGGCTGAAGAGCCAGCTGCGTGCACGCCCTAGCACCCTGGCTGCCGCAGCCACCCAGGCGTGGCAGCCTATCAAACACATGAGCTACAACTTTGGCACTTCGGAGGCCAAGGCAGAAGCTGTTGCACAAATAGGGCCGCAGCAGCTAACTAGCTTCTTTGATGGTCTGCTGGGTGGGGAGGCGATCTGCTTCCAGATCAGCCCTGCACAGAGTGCCGGTGAGCAGGGTCAGGGAGCAGGAGGACGGCCAGCTGCAGGTAGGGGTGGGCTGGGGCGGGGCAGGCTAACGAAGGGGGCGGGCAAATAGAGTGCAGCTCATACGCTCTCGTCTGAGCCTCTCTGAACAGCGAGCGTGGGAGTACCAAACCGCTACATGAAAGTACCAAACCATGTACGAGCCCAACCACCAGGGGGCATGACAAATGGTCCTGTGGTCCGTGTGAACTCATTCCTCGTCACCCTGATTCCAACCCGGCACATCTTGAACTCATGCCCCGCTTGCTTGCCAGCACTCAACAGCTACCAATGCAGTACAGCAGCTGCAGCTACTAGCCCAGCTAATGACCAGCAGCTGCAGCTAGTACCCCGGCCATGAGGAAATGCAGATGCCCAGCTGGACACGTCGTGTGTACCCATCACATCCATAAAGCTCGCTGACGGTGGCGCACACACGCATGCCTAGTGTAGCATGTCAGGTGGGGGTGGCAGCTGGCCTGGTGGGCCTGGTGGCATGCCGCCTTGCCCATGCTGGGCCTGCGGAGGTCCCATGCCTGGTGGTGGTGGCAGCATCCCGGGTAGGAAGGGCGGTGGGGGTGGCAATGACATGCCATGTGGTGGGGCGCCACCCATTGGGCCCTGTGGGCCCCCACCTGCCCCTGGCGGGGGTGCTCCGAAACTAGGAGGTGGAGGGAACCCACTGGAGGGTGGCCCGTTGGCATGGCCAGGCGGGCCAGGGGGCCCTGGAGGTGGCATGAACTGATGCTGCCCCGGCTGCTGCGCCGGGGGTGGAGGAGCGCCAAAGCCACCAGGGGGTGATGGCATGGGCTGCATTCCTGAAGGGGGGGCGCCCTGTGGCTGCTGCTGCTGCTGTTGCTGCTGCTGCTGGGGAGGAGGTGGAGGTGGCATTTGCAGGGCTGACGAGCCTGATGACAGCTGCTGCATACCAGGCGGTGGTGCGCCTGGTGGTGGCATGTTCAGGGGCGGGGGCCTGGGCTGCTGCTGCGGCTGCTGCTGCGGCTGCTGCTGCATACCAGGCGGTGGTACACCCGGTGGCCGCATGTTCGGCGGTGGGGGTCCTGGCAACTGCTGCTGCATACCAGGCGGGGGTGCGCCCGGTGGTGCACTGGGGGGTGCACCTGGTGGCCTCATGTTGGGTGCCGGGGGCCCAGATGGCTGCTGCTGCTGCTGCTGCGGCATTGTGGGCTGCGGTGCCATCTGCTGCATGCCGGATGGCGGTGGCATGCTAGGCGGCCGCGGTGGAGGGACACCAGGCGGTGGGAAGGGTGGTCGAGGCGGGCCTGGGGGTGGACCAAGCATACCAGGGGGAGGAGGCAGCATGCCTGGCGGTGGCTGCATGCCCGGCGGTGGCTGCATGCCGGGCGGGAGCATGCCTTGCATGCCAGGTGGTGGGGGCAGCATGCCTGGCGGGAGCTGCATGCCGGGTGGTGGGGGGGGCATGCGTGGAGGTGGGCGGGGTGGGGCTGGTTGCATCTGCTGTGGCGGGGGGGGGAACTGCATGCCGGGTGGAGGAGGCATGCCTGGGGGTGGTCGGGGCGGTGGTGGCATGGCCAGGCCTTGTGGTGGAGGCTGTAGCCAGGGTTGTGGCTGTGCCTGTGGGGAAGGCTGGGGCTGCACGGGTGGGCCCTGAGGTGGCTGTGGCAGTTGCTGCCAAGCTTGCTGCGACATCTGCCACGGCTGCTGCGGTGGTGGCTGCTGTGGGGGTTGCTGCCACGGCTGCAGTGGCGGCTGTGGTGGTGGCTGCTGCCAGTGCGGCGGCTGCATTGCATGCTGCGGCGCTGGCGCCATGGACTGCTGCAGCGGCTGCGACCACAGCTGCTGCGGTGGCGGCGGCGCCATCCACGGCACCTGCCCATGCGGCTGGTGCAGCATGTCTGGTGGTGGTGGGAGCTGGGCCGCATGCGTCTGCGCCCCAGGGGGGCCAGCGCCCACTGGGGGAGGCGGTGGTGGGGGTGGCACAATATCATCATCCTCATCCCGCCCAATCTCATAGTCCTCCTCTTGCGCCTGTGCTGACTGGGTATGTGCTGCCTGGGCCTGTGCTGGCTGCGTGGCCGTTGCCGTGGGACCCGCCCCTGTGGCTGGTACCTGCGCCTTGTTGTCTCCAGTAGCACCAGCTCCGCCATCCCCAGTGGTCGCTGCCTCCTCCCCAGGTTTGGGAGCAGGGAGCCCTGGGACTAGCTTCGCCCCCAGCTTCTTCACACCAGCCGGGTTGCCCCGCACGATCTTGAACGCCCCGCTCTTGATTCCCAGCACCTTTGGCTTGGCTCCTGCCTCCGCGGCTGTACTGCCCGGTGCGCCCGCCTCTGTGCCCTCCTTGCCTGCCGCTGCCCCTTCCCCAGCAGCCGCCTTGGCTTCTTCTGGCTTTGGCTCCTCAGCCACTGGGGCAGCCCGTGCGCGGATGGCAGTGGCATCAAAAAGGGTGTCCACTGAGGCCGGGCCGGACATGAGCACACCCTTGGCCTTGAGCTCATCCTGTACGGCATATCGTGGCACATGGCGACATGGGGCATGCGCAAACGCAGAGCATGCTGGATCAGCTGCGAAGGCTGTCACGCCCCTTAGTCTGTGACGGCAGATGCGTGTGAGTGTATCAAATGTGTGCAAGCACATGCCGGTGCCTGGCGCTGAGGCATGAGGGCTGCTGCCTGGAGCTGCTCGGATCTGCCTGGATCTGGTTTGATCTGCCTTGATCTGCTTGGATTTGCCTTGATCTGCTTGGATCTGCCTGGATCTGCCTGGATCTGCTTGGCATTTGCCTGGATCTACCTGTGCATCACAGGGGACGCGGCTCAACTCACCAGTAGCTTGCGCTGCCGCTCACGACGCAGCCGCTCTTTCTCCTTCAGACTCATGATCTCCAGAGGCAGCCCGGCCTTGCCGGGGGGTGCACCACCCACAAACTTTGGCGCCTGGCTGCTCTTGGCGCTGGCCGAGCCAGCAACCGAGCACACAAGCATGTTGAGTGCCTCCCCTGTCAGGCCAGACTCGATGATGAGCTTGCTGATGTCCCGGCCTTGCGCGATCGCCTGTGCGGCCCACATTACAACAGTACTCTGTGTGACTATGTATGTATGTACAGTACTGTATGCCAAGCAAGGATCATGCCACGGGCCAGGATTGGGCCTTAACAGGTCAGCTGTTCAGTCACAAACACATGTGTGTGCTGGCCACGTATGTCAGCATGCCAGCACGGATAATACGGCAAGGCAGCGCACCACATACAGGCATGCGACACATTTCAAAAGCCATAGTCCTGCGCCCACCTGGTTGATCGAGGCCTGCAGCGTCTCTGCACGCCGGATCTGGTCCAGTTGCCATGCGATCTGCTCGGCAGTCAGCTGGCTGACATCCTCGGTGAAGCTTCCCTGCTGCTGCTGGACCCCTGCAGCCAAGCAGAGCGGCCACGAAGTTCATGGGCATGAGGCGTGAGGCTTGGGCATGAAGCATGAGGCACAAGGCATGAGGCTGATCTCCTGTCCTTTGCATGAACAAACAGGGCAGAAGCCCGAAGGAGAACACGCCGGGCAAGGCATGGGGCACGAGACCTGTGGAATGGACGTGCTGCATTGGCGTGAGGCTTTTGCAACGGCCATGCGGCATGCGCAATGGGCATGTCGCATGGGCAAGAGGCTCATGGAATGGGTGACAAGCATGGCCATGACATGCATGCGCTGGCAGCGGGTCAGCAGATCAAGCACCAAACAGCAAAGACAGCAGTATGCACACAGGAAAGTACAGGCACAAGAAAGGAATGTGCATGCAATGGCATCCTGCTGCCCAGCACTGCGTTTATGTTCACTTGTAGCCCACATACCTGTAGCTGCTGCCGGCGTTGGGTCCCCCCATTTGCTCTTGCGCCCCTCTGTGGCGCCAGAGCCCCTTTGCTGCTGCTCGTTGAGGGCTGCCGCCGCCTGCTGCGCTGCTGTGATGTCTGCTGAGGGGGTGGTGTCCAACGGCTTGATGCCCGCTGCCGCATTCAGTGCCGCCGCACTCTCCAGTGCTGCCCCCAAGATGGATGGCTGAGGCACGGCTGGGGTATCTGAGAAGCGCTCGCGCTTGCGGCGTGGCATGGCATCGCCAGCAGCTGTGGCACCATTCTCCTTGGGGCCGTCTGCAGGCTGCACCCCTTCTGCTCCACTGTCAGGGCCGCCCGTGCCTGCCTGCTCCTCTGCCATAGGTTCGCTGCCTGCGTCTGAGTGTGCAGCTGGCTCAACCCCCTGCTCCTTGGTGATCAATACGGCACCTGTTGGCGCATGCAAGCTCGCAGCCTGCTGTCCTGCAATGTCCTCGCCATCTGCCACTGGCTGCAAGTCACCATCGTCTGGCACCCCAGCTGCGTGGTTTGCTGACGCTGCGCCACCGTCCTGTGCCAAGCCGTCAGCCGCTGTGTCTAGTCCATCCCCTACCTCCATGGGTTGCACTGCAGCCTCATCCCCTACTTCCATAGGCTGCACTGTAGCCTCATCCTCGTTCTCCGCACCGCCCTCCGTCTTCGCCTTGCCCCATTCGAGTTCCTTGCTGTCCTTGTGGGTGCCCCGGGACCTGACGCTGCCCCCCTCCGTTTTCGTGTCATGACGCTCTGCCTGTGCCTTCTGCCGCTCCTTGTCCTTGGCCCCCTCCTTCTCCTGCTTCGCCTTCTCCTTCTCCTTCTCCTTCTCCTTCTCCTTCTGCCTCTCCTTTTCCTTGCCCTTGTCCTTGACATGGCCTTTCTCTTTGTCCTTGTCCTTTTCCCGGCCGTGCTCCCTGCCTCTGTCTCGGTCATGGCCACGTTCGCTCTCCTTGTCCCTGCTTCTGCCCTTATCTCGGTCTCTGTCCCGGTCTCTGTCCCGGTCTTTGTCCATGTCCTTTTCCTGCCCTCGCTGCTCATCCTTGCCCTTCTCCCTGCGCTTGTCCTTGTCACCATCCCGGCGGCTGCGCTTGTCGGGGCTGGTGCTCCTGCCTCTGCTCCTGCTTCTGCGCCGCCGCCCCTCTTTAGCCTGTGAGCAAGCATCACACACACGGCGTGGTTGCATGCATGCATAAAACTGCTGATGGCATCATTGCAGGTTATTGATTGCACGCCAGAGACCCGGATCACAATGCATGATGTAGGGATGGCAGGTGCAGGCCGCATACCTCACCCACCTCCTGACTCTTCTCCTGCCGCGCTGCGCCATCAGCATCACCTTTGCTGCCCCGGCGCTCCCTGTATAGCACACGCAGCAAGCACATAGCGGTCAAAGGACGCATCTGTCAGCACCCAGTGGCAGGCGCAATTTGCATCACTGTCAACGCACCTGTCGGATTTGTAGCTTGTGTGCTTGTTTTTGCTCTGTTTGTGCTCCTTTGGCTGTTCTACAAGCTCCTCAGGTTGCTCGGATGCAATAGGCGGGATAGGCAGGCCAGGGACAAGGTCCATGCCACTGGCCATGTGCCACCTGCATGCATGCCATCAGATCATCAAGCATACTGCATCACCATACCACACCCATGCAGCGACAGCGCACAAGATTTCTGTAAGAGGCTGCTGTGCACCCGATGCGACGAAACCCACCTCCCATCGTCCTCGGTCCCATGCTGAACCGCGCCAGACATCCCTCTCTGTCTCAGGCCCTGCGTTCGTGCTTGCTGTCTCAGTACGTAAACACGGCATCAACTGTGATCACGGGCTACGGGCCGATGCGTGCCAGATGATAATCGCATCCATCTACTGCATAAGTTCACTGCAGGGCGTCCGTCAGAACTCCCAGGCTTACTAACCCAAACGCCTGGCCCCCCACAGCATTTTTCGTGTGACCGAGTTTTCCTTTTCGCTTGCAGTACGCGCACGCCGCTCCCGAACTTGCCTCGTAGTGGAGTACCCGAAGCGCAGGCTGCATCGTACACAACCATGGACTGTGTAAAGGGTTCCCCAAAGGCGGATGCACTGATCGATGCAGAGAAAGGCGGAGCATACCTGAGTGCTCCCTCAACCCCTGCTAAGTACAAAATGAGGTGCGGCTTTGCGCGGCTGCATCGTGCGTAATCCAGCAAACGCTTGCTGTGGCGTTGGCATCCTACAATGCAGCATGGCATGTCCAGCAGCGTGTTGTTCGCCCGCAATTCAGGCAGGGTGACTGACGGCGTCAGGGGGTAGTTGGCACTGCGAAAAAAAACTCGCGCCAGCAGCCCAAAACCCGAGCCGCCTGCGTTGAGGCTCATGAAGTCTGCTGACGCTGCGTGCAAACCTCTGCTTCACGACTCCAGCTATTTTCCAGTCCATGCTGACTGCCTGCTGTGTGGGTGCGTGCACGCAGCTGGCTGCAGGTGACATTGATGACGCTGCTGGCTTGCCTCAGCATCGCGGGCTTCATCATGGCAGCCTGGAGCTGCAGTGAGCTGCGCGCCACACGCAACGTGCGTGGTTGGAGCAGTTCTTCTCGCACTGTTGCATGGCGGCTGCTGACTTGCAGCACACGCGTGACGTCATGCGAGGGCCACCACCAGACCCCATGCCACATACCCCATGCCTGCGCTATTTGCCTGCAGGAGCTGAAGGATGCTAAGGCAGACCTATCTGCCGGTGTGCTGTTCAGCTCATACGATCAGGCAAGCCGTCATGGCAACCCAATCAGCGTGTTCAGCGGCTCCGGCTACTGGTCCGCAGGGCCCCCTATGATGTATGACCGCTCGGACCATGGCGTCGTGAGCAACGGGTGCGTGTGCTCCAATCTAGCCTGTGGTGAGCTGTGAGGGCTGGTTGCTTGCATGCTGACGGCTGTAGGACGGTTGCCCGTGCCCTATTGACGACAAATGTTGCAACACCAGCCTGAGTGCCGCAAGACTGTGATATCCACACACAAACACCGCCCGTGCTGGTTGTTATGTGACGCAGGTCCCACATCTTCGTCATGGGCGGCCTCACAGAGCTGGACAACGGCACGGCTGTAGTGCTGAGCAGCGTCGTCGTGTACGACGTGTACGCACAGAGCATGGCGCCGTTGGCTGACATGCTTGAGCCGCGCCAACGCTTTGGCGCCGCTGTCGTGGGCGACAACATCTACGTGTATGGTGGTCTGAAAGAGCTGGACGGGCCAGGTGTGACTCCCCAGGCCACAATGATGATCTACAACACGCGCACAGACAAGTGGACCATGGGGCCCTCCATGTCGGCGGGCCGCGTGGACATCTGTGGTGATGCCATCGATGGAAAGATCTATGCTGCAGGTGGCTACGACACGCAGTTTGCCAACTCTGCAGACATCGAGGTGTTTGACACCCAGGCCGGTAGCAATGGCGCCTGGAGCATGGTACCGGCCAAAATGGCGGTGGCACGGTGAGGCAATGGAGGGTGGGAGGCGGCGGCTAGCACCGCTGCACTGTAGCACTGTAGCACTGTAGCGCTAGCTCTGTAGCACTGCTGCACGTCCCTGCTGCAGGATGTTCTTGTACTCACATTCCCAGTGCAGTTGCGCTCACCGTGCGTCTATTCTGCACCGCTTATTTGCTCGGCATGTGTGCTGCCGCTGCCCTTATCATGCCTGTTGACCTGCTGACTGCTGCCACCTGGCCCGCAGCGGCGACTGCGTGGCTGTCGCGGCTGCCGGCCAGCTGTACATCATGGGCGGTACGGAGCAGATCCAGCCAGTCGGTGTGGACTGCGCTGTGGACTGGCCGCAGTGCTACATCTTTTCCAAGGTGACCGAGGCGTACAACCCGAAGACTGGCACCGTGACCCGCAAGCGCGACATGCTGCACGGCCGTGGTGACTTTGCCGCCACCCTGACAAGCGCCGGCCGCATCCTTGTGGCGGGTGGGGAGACACAGGACCGTGCCGCTGGTATCTGGCGCCAGCTGGCCCATGTGTGGACGGCAGTCTACTCACCTGTGGATGACGTGTGGTCTGCTAAGGGCCCCTTGCCCCACGGCCGTTTCAGGTGCGCCTGCGAGATGGTGTACTGCAGTGCTTGTGGCACCTGCTGCTCGAGGTCTCAAGCAGCAGGAAAGGGGCCAGCGGCTGCGGCACCAGTGGGGCATCAGTAAGGGGGCTCATATGGGTCTGCCCTGTCGGATGCAGGGCAGCTCGTGGAACAAAGGAAGAGCTATGCGCTGCTGCATAATGCATTCAGTTGGTCCCCGTGATTTGCGGACCCGTCCCTGCACTGGTTGCCAACGTGCACGCAGGTGGAACATGGCGCGCTCTGGTGAGCAGATCGTGGGCTTTGGTGGCCACCCCACCTGCGGCGACGACTGCCCCCGTGTCGGCCTCAACAGCACCCTCATCTTTGCTGATGCCATCCTGCCCGACGCCTACATGGTCACTCCAGTCACTAAGTAACTAGCGTCATGTTAACTGAGGGGACACACCTGCTGAGCCTTGCAGTGTGCGCATTGCCCTGAGATGAGGTACATGCCGCCGCTGCCAGCTTTCGGTGGAGCTAGCGCGCCACGATGTGTACGTGCGCACTGCTGTGACGCCACGCTCCGTGCGTTTTTAAACTTTCAAGGGTTTGCGTCAGCGGCCCTGCACGATGTGTAGTGTGAGGGCTGCATTCCTTTTTTTCTAGCTAAGCCCACGGTGCTGTGGGCTCATGCATGTGTGCATGTGGCCGTGCTCTAGGGCATGAAAGGTGGGCTGGTGGGCAGGTGCTGGTTGCAACTTTTGTGCAGCAGGGCTGTGGAAAGCAACTCTTTTTTCGACCTGGCCTGTGTGGTGTCTGGCTTGATCAGATGATGCTCGACATGCATGTGATTTGAACCAGCTTTGCGACCTTGCACTGTGTGTACGTGCAACGGCCTTTGACACTATGAGCTGGCGGGGGGGGGGGGGGGGCCT
>BDCZ01000111.1:86695-157290 GCA_001662365.1 Chlamydomonas applanata
GGTGTGATCCCCTCTGGAGCTGGCACCGCAGAGCAGCAGGAGCTGTCCTGGGCAGGACTGCTGGGTTGCCAGGCGTGCGCACGGTCAAGTGTGGACGCCGTTTTGTGTCCGCGGCAGCGGCTGGCTTCTTTGCGCACACCCACTCACCTGTTTTGTTTACGCGCCCCACTCAACCTGTGCCGCTTTGTTCACCCTGGGGCCCTCAACATGCAGACCAAGAGCGGCAAGGTCGTCACGATGGATGACTTTGTGCTGCTGGCGGAGCCTGCGGCACGTGCCAACTCCTTCGTGGGCACTGAGGAGTACCTTGCCCCCGAGGTTATCAACGCGGCTGGCCACAGCGCGCCTGTCGACTGGTGGTCCTATGGCATCCTCATCTACGAGCTCATATACGGCATCACGCCCTTCCGCGGCGCACGGCGCGACGAGACGTTCGAGAACATCATCAAGGCGCCTCTCAGGTGCGAGGTGTTGGTGCTGTGGCTGTGGCTGGTTTGGATGGGATGTGCTGGGATGTGTGGGGGCTGGGATGTGTGGGAGGGCTGCGTAGGGGGAACCCCGAAAGGCTTGGGTAGCAGGGCGTGGTGTGCAAGGTAACGAGGGGCCTCGGGGGAGTGTTGGCAGGGCAGGTGGATGGGTTGGCGCTCAGGTCAGGGTAAATCACAGGTGGGAGTCGGTTGCCATGGGCATTGGTGCTGCCTGCTGCAGAGCTTATGCGGAGTGCCTTGCTGGCGCCTGACTGGCTGCTGTCCACGCACAATGTGCTCGTGCTGCAGGTTCCCGGCCAAGCCGACAGTCTCGCCTGAGTGCCAGGACCTGATCACGCAGCTGCTTGTCAAGGACCCCGCGAAGCGGCTGGGCACGCGCTCGGGCGCTGAGGAGATCAAGAACCACGCGTTCTTCAAGGGCATCAACTGGGCGCTGCTGCGCAACGAGCCGCCACCATACATCCCCCGGCGACTCAGCAAGTCCACGGGCGCTGAGGGCGCTGCACCACCTGCGCAGTGAGCGGCCCGGCCCTCGCAGCCCTGTTTTAGCGGTCGCGCCCCCGCCGCTTACCCCACCCTGCCGGCCTAGGGCGCGCACGCTTCAGGGCGACGTCGCAGGGGTGGGGCCGGGCAGGGCAAGCCATGGCGTGGCCTGGGAGTGCCTTTGCAAGCCAGCTGGTGCGCATGGTGCGCCTACATGCGTCCGTGCGTCCGTGAGCATGGCAGTACGGTGCGGCCAAGCCTGGTTGCTGTTTGTTTGGGTACGCGCAGCACGTGGTGCATGGTCGAGCGCAATGCCCGCTGGCCCGCATGCGCTGGCTGTGCTGGCATCTGCATTGCATGCCAGCTGAGGGTTGAGTCCTGTGCAGTCGGGCACTGGAATTGTTGCCACTGGGCGGACACCGTGTATGGTTGGGTCAAGTGACGCAGGAATCACGCTTGCAGCTTTCCTTCGTCGCAACTTGCGTTCCTCTTACACCGTTTTTCTGATGGGGCTTCGTGCTCGGAAGCCGTGTGACAAGTTGCTAGTGGTTCTGGCGGCCGCACAGGGTGTGAACACGGGGGGTGGGGGTGAAGGGGATGGGGTCATGTGGGAAGTGTGGAGTGGGGGTGTGTGGAGGACTGTGGGCCCGGACGGGAGGGACAGCTGAGCATCAGAGTTCTGCACAAGACGAGGCGATTATGAACCCATTCCCACAGTGCGTGCATTCCCTCCGGCCACTTGTTGGGCTGCAAGGAGAGTCGGCCGCACTGCTCGCAGCCGTTGCCGCCTCCATCATGCCCCCCTTGTTGGGCTGAATCGAAACACCATTCCTGACTTCAACCAATTCTTGTAATGTGGGCGAGTGACTTGTGGCGAGTGCAACAACAGCACCGATGCTATGTTGGTCGGCGTGCGACCCCATGCACACTGCGTCAGCGCAGCCTTGATGTCTGGTTATCAGCCAGGCAGCACCAGCGACCTGCAATCCTGTGAGTGCATGCCAGCCGCACTTGCACCGACGCCATCACTTGGCATTGCCTCAGGCATTTGTACATCCGGCATGCAACCAGCAGCTCGTGGGAGGGGCTTGCACACTCCTTCCACCTGCTGAATGCTTGCTATTTCAGCAGCCTGCGCTTCTCAGTGTGGCCTTCCTCAATGTACTGCCTGGAGTCCTGCGGTACGGGCTACTGCCGGCCTTCAGCTTCAGTTCAGCGCCTGAACTAATCGGCTTCCCTCAAGCAGGACTATGGGAACTCGTTTGGTGCAGCTGATGTGCACCAGGCGCGCACTCAGTGTTGTGGCGTGCCTTTCTGTCGCTGCCGCGCTGGAGCAGCGCCACCAATCCCAGCAAATCGCAAAGCCACACGGATACGATGCAGATGACGTTTGGAGGAAATGAAAAGTTCCGGAGTGTCGTCACTCCACAGTCACCACCAGCATTCCAACTGCGCAGGCGAAGATGATTCCCAAATCCCAATGTCACGGAGCAACAGCTGCCACAAAAATCCAGTAAAGTTACTGTAGCATGTGGTGCCACATCGGCATGCAAATCCGCTGCACCAAGGGCCTGGCCACTGGCAACGCCCGTGACAACAGGTCTGTGCGCCTGGTCACGGCCCGTGTGTCGCGTCGCGGCCCAGTGGTGGTGCAGGCGACCTCCACTGTGCCTCCCTCTGGTGCTGCCCCTGCCAGCGATGGCTCCCCTCGCATGAAGGACAGCAACAAGAGCGCGGCTGTGGAGTCCAAGTTCCTGAATTACATTAAGACTGAGGTAGGGTGATCTGGCAGTGTCGGGGACCTATGCTTGCATGGAGCGTGCAAGGGTGGCCAGGATGTGCGGTGGTGTGTGCAGCGCACGGGGCATGGTGTCGTCACACACGCCACGGTTTCAGATACGGCACAAATCTGCCATGCCACCCGTGCCAGCCCCATGCCAACTTGGACACCAGGGACTCTATGCATCGCTGCCATTGCGCGCCCTGAGCACAGGAACCCCGCGAAGGACAGGACCCGACCTTTCTGGTCAATTCCAAGTTCTCCAAGGAGGCTGGCCTGAAGCCCAAGGCCGTCTACAGGTACAATGCGTGCATGCCACGTGGCATGCCCTCATCATGCACGAGCTTGAGCCTACACCAGGCCCTCCACCAGACACTCATCCCCGGGGTCCCTTGACACATAATTGCACCTGCCCACCCCATGTCCTGTATATGTCGGTATTTCAGGCTGGCTTGGTCCTCTAGTGGTTGTGTTTAGATAACGGCCGTCAGGCTCCGGCATGCAGACACATCTGTGACACGCCGTGTTATTACCGGTATTATTATTATTATTGTGCTGTGCCTCCCATGCAGGAACATGGCTCCCGCGCAGCTCTATGAGATGGCCCTGCGGTACGAGCCAGGTACACACATCACCTCCACTGGGGCCCTGGCCACGACCTCTGGCAACAAGACCGGCCGCTCCCCCAAGGACAAGCGTGTTGTGGTTGAAAAGGAGACCGATGGCGAGATCTGGCGTGGTGCTGACTCACCCAACTATGAGATCGATGACGGGTGCGGGTACAAAACAGCTTGCAACGCAGGTGCACATAATTTGATATCAGCACGCGGGTGCACATGTCTGTGCACATGTGCATGGATATGCCTCATGATGTGCAACAGGGTTTAGGGTTTAGGGTTAGGCAGCAGTGACAGCTGGGCAAATGGTCACTGGCTGCCTGTCCGCCAGCCTGTCCCATGCGCACGGCAGCAGCTGCACAGCCACCTGTCACGTGCTCTGCTGACGTACTCCAGCCTTGCACTGTGCCCTGCGGCTGCCTCCGCTCGTGAAACCGTCACCTCGCTGCGCATGTGTGGCACAACGCATACACGTAGCACGATGCATACATGTGGCACAACACAAACACACATACACACTTCCTTTGCCCCTGATTCTGATCCTAGTCCCACCTCCCGTGGGTGGCAGTTCCCCTTGTAACTGTCCCTTTCTCCATACACACACGTGTCACACGGCTGCCCTGCCCACCCCCGCCTGCAGCGCCTTCCTGAACAACCGTGAGACTGCCGTTGACTTCCTGAACGCCGTCGACCGCCTGTACGTCGTGGATGCCTATGCAAACTGGGACCCCAAGTACCGCTACAAGATTCGCATCCTCGCCACTCGCGCCTACCATGCCCTCTTCATGAGCAACATGCTCATCCGCCCCACTGAGGCCGAGCTGGAGAACTTTGGCGAGCCTGACTTTGTCATCTATAATGCTGGTGCTTTCCCTGCCAACAAGTTAAACCAGTACTCTGGCAACTCCACAACTTCCATTGATGTCTCCATGGCACGCAAGTGTGTATGGCTGGCCCAGCCCTGACCTTTTCTCTTTATTGTACTGCCTCTGGTTCCTGCAGCTGATCCATGGCCTGCCTGTCTGCCAGCCAGCCTGCCTGCCTCGCTGCCTGCTTGGCAGCATACTCAACAGTGCAGGGGCTGCTGCGTGTTTGAGGCTTGCAGCTCGGAGCAGCTGCATGGCGTGGCACATGCGACCACCCAGGAGCTCCACACCTGCCGCCTGGCTGACCCATGCGTGGCTGTCTCCACGCTGCATCTGCTGCTCCTTTGCAGGGAGATGGTCATCCTGGGCACGCAGTACGCGGGTGAGATGAAGAAGGGGGTGTTCTCTATAATGAACTACCTGATGCCCAAGCGCGGCGTGCTGTCCCTGCACTCCGGCTGCAATGTGGGCGAGAAGAATGATGTCACGCTTTTTTTTGGCCTGTCTGGTGCGTGGCGCTCTTGACAAAGGGCTCGGCTGCTGTGTTCCCCTGCTGCTGCTGCTGGTGCCTTGCTGCTGATGGTGCCCCGTTGCTGGTCCCCTGGTGCTGTGACCAGCTGGCTGGGTGCTGGTGGCCTCGCATGTACTGCATGCTTGCCTTTTGCCACTTGCACTGGACATCCTATGTGCTCCCATGCGGCGGCCGTGGTGTATGACACCCCCCCGTGGGTGCCAGTTACCTCTCACCTGTGACCATGACAGCTCCTCTCTCCCTCCTCTCATGTCCCCTGCCTCCCCTTCACTCCCCGCAGGCACTGGCAAGACCACGTTGTCTACCGACCCTCGCCGCCCCCTCATCGGCGACGATGAGCACTGCTGGTCGGACGAGGGTGTTTTCAACATCGAGGGCGGCTGCTACGCAAAGTGCATCGACCTCAAGCCCACCACCGAGCCTGAGATCTTCAATGCCATCAAGTTTGGCACCGTGCTGGAAAACGTGGTGTTTGACCCTGCCAGCCGCGTGGTCGACTACTCGTCAGACGCATTGACCGAGAACACACGTGCGTCGTACCCCATTGAATCCATCAGCAACGCTCGCATCCCATGCGTTGGCCCCCAGCCCAAGAACGTGATTTTGCTCACGTGTGATGCATTCGGCGTGCTGCCCCCCGTCTCCAAGCTCAACCTGGAGCAGGCCATGTACCACTTTATCTCTGGGTACACGTCCAAGGTGGCCGGCACTGAGATGGGTGTTACGGAGCCAGAGGCCACCTTCTCAGCGTGCTACGGCTCAGCCTTCCTCATGTGGCACCCGTGAGTGATCAAGTGATCTGTACTGCTGTGCCTCTGTACTGCAGCTGCAGGCTGCTTGCTGCTTCCAGTCGGGCTTGTGGCATATGTGCACGTGCGTGCGTGCGGCGTGCGTGCGTGCGTGCGTGCTACAAGGGGCAGGCCTGTGATACAGCTTTTTGTCCCTCCTCAGTCACAGTGGGATGCGGTCACTGTGGATATGGCTGCCGGCGTCACTCTTGCTGCCACATTGTTTCAGTGGGCTGACCTTTGGCCCTGTACTGCTGGTGCTCGTCCTGCCGGCCCGTACTGCAGGTACAAGTACGCTGCCATGCTGGCTGAAAAGATAGCAAAACATGGCACCAACGCATGGCTGATCAACACCGGCTGGACAGGTGGCAAGTACGGCGTCGGCAAGCGCATGCCCCTGAAGCACACGCGCGCGATCATCGATGCCATCCACAGCGGCGAGCTGGAGCAGACCCCTATGGAGAACTCCAAGTACTTTGGCTTCCAGGTGCCCATTGCGTGCACTGGAGTGCCGTCAGAGGTCTTACAGCCAGAGAAGGTCTGGGGCAGCCCTGCCGAGTTTGACAAGTGCCTGAAAGACCTGGCTGTGTCCTTCCAGGCCAACTTCAGAAAGTACACAGATGGAGCCAAGTATGTGGGCGACGAGCAGGCAGCTCGCATCATCAAGGGGGGGCCCTCTATCTAGACTGGAGCCCTTGCTGCAGCTGAGGCCCCTCTGTCTAGTGCCCTTGCTGTAGCTGCAGCACACCACCGTTCAGATAGCTGGGCTGGGCTTGCGCGGGTCCTGCGCCAGGGAACCCTGCGGCGCCCGTCATATCGAGGGCAGCCAGCAGCCAGCCGGCAGGAAGCAGGCGGCGGGGCACGCGCACGTGCGAGCCGTGTACATCAGGTTTGCAGGTCGCATGACTGTACGTTGCTGCAGCGCTGTATCGTGACCCATGACTTTTTTTAGTGGCCCGTGTCTGTTTCGTGAGGCATGCATGGATGATGTCCATGAGGGAAAACCAGGGGGAGCTTGCTTGTTCATGCGGTCCCCACCCATGGACTGCTTACAGAAGTGAATGGCAAGAGTTGTTCATGGTGGGCGCTTCATCGTGCTGAATTGTCATTTGTGCATAACTGCCGCATTACTGTACTTTGTCCATTTTGAAAACTGAGCCACCCTCCCCACATTCATGTACTTTTACCCCTGATTCACCCTGTTGATTCAGCTGTTGCTTTATGCATTTTTGTTTGCCCGCGCAAGAAACGCTTGGGGTCACGTATACAACATATTAAACATAATGTGTGCAAGGGCAGTGACGGCTGTAACACCTAATAGTAATGATAACACGGCGTTTCGCAGATCCATCTGCTTGCCGGAGCCCATCAATAGAAGTTCCTTAAGACTATAGAGAGCCAGGTGCCTGCACGCCTACATGAGCGTGCCGCATGCACGTCTGTTCCAGCGGCCCATTGCAACGCAGCAGCGTGCCTGGCATGTCAACTCGTGCACAATACACTGTGCATAGCGCAGCGTGTGGATCAGCAGTGGCTGCACTGGCATGACTGGCCAATGACACTGGCATGGCTGGCTATACGCCATCATCTGCAGCCCTCTCATCAGGTCCAACTGCCAACCATATGTGGTTAGAGGTTCAGTTGGGCGGTCGATGCTGTCAGTGTGCCTATCCGCAGAGTTGGGCGCCAGAGGCAGATCACTTACGCCAGCCATACTCAACATGTGGTAGTTACACGGCGTTGCTCCAGCCAAGGCCAAGCACACAATGCGAAGCCAAATGCAGCGCAGACCTATGTCATAACAATACCAAGTCACAAGGGCCCCAACCTATGTACAGAGCTACAGACGGGTGCATGGTCCTCAGCTGCTGACCCAATGCTGCTGCTGATCAGTCACCACCTTACCCCCGCCTCATACTTCTTTGCTGTTTGCCAATGAAAAATCTCACCACCCGCACGCCTGATTGGCTGATTCAGACCAGGGAGTTGCGCTTCAGGAAGGTCTTGCCATAGTCCGTCACACCTGGTAGCCGTGAGCCATGAAAGTGGTTGCCTGGTGGGCACAGCCGGTAGTACTCTTGGGCATTTGTGAGGCCATCTGCATGGGGGTCCGGAGCAAGGCAGGCCACCAGCTGTTAGCCAGGCGGCAGGCCCACCCACACAATGAACAGCCTGCACAATCATCATGTGCAGGGGATTGACCACCAAACCAGGGCATGAAAGGATGCAGGCGTGGGCTGCATGCTACATGTCGTCATGTGCTTGCAACCTTTCAGTTTGTTTATACAGAAACGATCAGAAGTTGACGGCTGGCTGCATGAGAGAAGAGAAACATATTGATCTACGCACTGCACAGGCATCTCACACACTCACTGTCTGAGACAAACTCTCCCTTAGACGTGAAGAATGTCATGAGGCCTGCTCGGCTGTTGACTGCAGGGCGCAATAGCACACGGCAAGAGGCAGGGCACCGACGTCAGACACTGATCAGGGGGGCAATGCAGTGGTCCTTGTCTCTAAGAATAGTCCAGGCTGCCGTGGGCTTTGATTTGGCAGCTGGTCCAGGGAGCCGACAGTGTCAGGCATCACTCACTCACTGTAGTAATAATAATAATAACACGGCGTGTCACAGATGTGTCTGCATCACTCACTGTAGTGTGTGTTGTCAATCAGTGGCACGCCGTGCTTTGTGCCCTGCAGGTTGGCGGCGCCTGTGGTTGTGCTTGTGGGTGGGCCCTGGCTGGGCTGTACAAGGGTGATGTTGCGTGGCGCCTTGGGCTGCAAGGTACAATCATGATAAAAACAACAACAATAACACGGCTTGTCACAGGTATGTCTGCATGCTCGGAGCCTCCAATGTACTAGCAAAGTGGTGGCAGAGAGAGAGGGACTGTCACAGTAAACTGCTACCCATGACAGGTGGGACAGTGGCATGTCAGTTGAGTCTTAGAGAGATGCAGGGTGCAGCTGCCCATTGTGATTCACTGGTGCTGCAGAACGGGGCCTCGCGACACTGCTGTCACAAGGTCACACACCTTATAGCCTGTGTAGCCCGGCACACGCTCGCGGTTGTACTGCAAGCACAAGGGGGTGAGTGAGCAGGGTGCAGGGTGACACGTGAGTAACACTGCTTTAAGCACGGCCTTGCATGTCTTGGACACCCGTCATCAGCTGGCTCGATTTGTCTGGGCCCCTCCCCCTCTCCCCCCCCCCCTCCCAGCAGCCCCATGCTGTGTCAAGCCCCAGCAGCTGCTTCTGCCTCCTCCCTCCCTTTCCAGCATCCCCCCCCCACACACACACACAGCTGGCCCAGCACAACCTGTTGTATGCCCACCCCACACCACTGTGCTGTACAGCTTGTACTGCCCTGCGCCCACCCTCACCTGGTCCATGCCGAACAAGCATGCGTCCCATTGCCTGTTGATCCGCTCGTCAGGCGCCGCGCTCTGTGCCTGTGCTAGCCGGTTGTACTGTGACGCGGCCACGTGACCGGTGTAACCAGGCGGGTTGTTTGTGTTCTTGGTGGTGCCAGCCTGCAAGTCTCGGCCTGTGGCCATGCGCGTCTGGAACTTCTCACTTGGGGCTGCCCGCTCCATGGGATCAGACGCATCCTGTCCAAAGTCTTTGATGTATGCTGATGCGCAGCCATGCATGCCGGGCGGCATTGCGCGCGGCATGACATGGTAGCGGGGCTCGTTCTCTGGGGGGTTCTCAGGCCGCTTGGCGGCTGCTGACTTGGCCGCCATCCAGGCCGCCCCAGATAACGCATTCTCGGTGGTGGTCTGATATCCGATCAGCTCGCCCGCTGTTGTCACGGCTGTGGCGGGGCGCTGTGTTGCAGCCCGTGCATCCGCACCAGTCGCCCCTGCCACATTCGGGCCCAGGTATGCAGTGCGGCGGGTGCTGGAGTCAGCTGACTGTGCACGGGGTGCCGTCATACGTGCGGCTTCATAACGGGACAGCGTGCTGGGGAGGCCGAGTGTGCGGGTCAACTGCTTCTCGGCCTTTTCCTCCCCATTCAACATCTCTGACTGGTAGGTGGAGTTGTGGATGAATGGTGCACTGGCAGTGAGCTTGTGCTCGGTTATCCAGTAGCCTCCGCCAGTGCGGCTGAAGGGCCGGGTGTCTGATGGCGACTTGCGATAAGCATCCCCATACCTGAACAGCATCATGTGAGGTGCAAGACGTGGTGCGGGGGTGGGGTGGGGTGGATGTGCATGGGGAGGATAGATGGGGGATGGGTGCAGGTTCGTGTCGAGGTGTCATGCTACTGCCGTGTCAGTACAGCCGGCAAGCGACTCACTCAGACATCTTCAGCTTCCCAGGCACTGTGCCTGTCGTCTGCATTTCCTTGTACGCGTCGCTGGTGGGCTTTCCCGTCCTTTGAGATGTGTCGAAGTTGCAAACGGCAGGCACGCAGGAGGCGACAGTCAGCTCTCGCAGCTCTTCAATCGCTGCACGATGCATTATATCAACCAGCAATGCAAGCTGTGGCAGCATCGGTGAGCCCCAGCTCACCTCTCGCCACATTTGATGGGCAGCTGGACCTGGTATGGGCTGCTGATGAATCCAGTGTATCCTGGCACGCCAATGTCACTGCGAAAGCTCAACAAGCTTTTATTCCCCTGTGTGCCACCTCCGCGGTGCAGGGTGTCCCCTGCCGTCAGCAAGGTGGAGCCCCATACTTCATTCATCATGCTCAGTGGCATGGCTGATTATGTGATGGCGCGCGGGACCGTATTCAGCTTGTATGTTGTGTGTGCGCCCTAGAATTCAGGATACAGGTGCACAATGTTTTGCCTTCATAGCTGTAAATGTGCGTGCGCTTCAGGATACACAAGTCCGGTCGGTGTGAGACAAGTGTGGCCATAGTGCGCTGCTTTTGCGCAGCGAAGCAGGTGGATGCAGCACAGGTCCAAATGCATCCATTTAAAAGATGATGCTGGCAGTTTGACAAGGGTGGCACCACACAATTCTTGCAAGCATGGAGCACCACGCCAAGAAGAGTAGGCGTGAGCAGGAGGATCCGGACATCAGTCGACTGCACATCAGATCTGCAGATGCATCGAGCCTGGATGGAGAGGGCGCCATGGAGCGTTGGCGGGACCTGCGATCGTTGCAGCTGAACGAGCAGTAAGTGAGAGCTGGTGCTGCTCGCAAATTGTTTTGAATTTGGCTACCAGAAGTGCATGTGTTCAGTTCAGCATGCGCATGCTGCCTGACCTTGCACTCGGCAGGCCGGGCTCTGATGCCACGCCAGCAGAGGAGTCACAGGCTCAAGAGGCAGCTCCAGCTGCAGTACAGAGGAGCTTGCCAGCAGCTTCACCAGGGCCAGATGCAGCACCTGGGACGCTGGCGCTGCATGGCAGCACCGGCCTGTTCTCTGCGCGGCATGGTGCTGGGGTCGAGGTGTTTGTGGGCGGCTTGCCAGCCACCGCACAAGAGGAGGACCTCAAGTCAGCTCTCATGGCGGCAGGTGTCGAGCCACAGGCCATCCGATTGCAGGTAGAGATGAGCATGGAGCAGCATGCCGGGGACATGTCCCTTGTGGCTGTCATGACGTGGTGTGTCCCCTGTGGCTGTCATTACTTGCAGACTGCTGTGCACCCGTGCTGCGCCCCTCATGGACGGCCCTGTGCATGCAAGCGTGCTGGGTGCAACCTGTGGTGGGGTTGATTGTGAGCAACTGCACCTGTGAAGGCACCGTCCATGCTGTGTGCTTGTGGTGACGATGTGTGCGGGCTTTGGGCTGCGCAGGTGGCGCGCGTGTCGGGGCTGTGCAAGGGCTATGCGTTCACAACGTTTGGCACCATGGAAGAGGCAGTCAAAGCGTGTCGCCAGGTCACTCAGGTGGGGCATACTGGTCTCTTCCAGGCACTCTCAGACACTTGCAGCAGATGGTGCACGCACTACGGCAAAATTGCCAGCCTGTCATGATAAGGTCATATGCGTTGCAACGGTATGAGATCAGGGATCTGGGATGTAAATGCAATGGAAGAGCATGGCGCACTGGGTGGCTCACATGATCTGTTGCGCATGCCATGGTTATGACTGCTCTGCAGGCGTGCGGCGTCCGTGTGGCACTACACATTGCACGTGGACGCCTGGCGGAGGACCTTGCAGTGCCCAAGCGCAAGGGCCCCGACAGCATGGCCGCTGGTGGGAGTGGAGGGGGCCAGGAGGGCGCAGGGCAGGGCAGTACAGCAGCAGGTACAGAGCAGGGGCTCCTGCACAGGGACCATGCTGGCCCATCCACAACTGCTATTGAACAGGAGGGTGTGGTGGGCCGGCTGGTGAGTTTGCTGCGCAGTGCAGCTGATCCAGAGGCGGCGGTGGCCCATGCGCTCGCCGTCATGATCGGCGGCCGGCGGCCCAGCATGCGGCACAGTACAGCGGAGACGCATGGCCGGGGTGCGGCCAAGCGGAGTGCGACCGGGCCCGCCGGCTCTGCAGCCGCATGGCATGGGGCTGCCAGCGCAGCTTGCGAGCCGTCAGGCTTGGGGCACGAGCCTGGTTTGGATCCAGACTCAATACAGCCCCTTGATGCTGCAGCAGCAGCAGCAGCAGCAGCGGCAGCATCCCCGTATGAAGCAGGACCAGATGACGTCATCCGGTCGGGCGGCTGGACTAGGACGGATGCGCAGGCAGGGCCGAGCAGCAGGCCTGCACTTGAACACTACCGCGGCTCGCAGCAGCTGGCAGGCAGTCTAACGGTCCAGCCTCCAACATCAGCTGTGCAAACAGCACTGCCACCATTGCCTCGGCCCACGCAACGATCAGGAGCACCCATCTACGCACACCAGCACATGGCTCCATCGCTGCAAGGGAGTGAGGCGCCTAACAAGGCTCCCAGGATCTCACGCGCCCCACCGCCCCACCCCGCCGCAGCGCCGCGCAACGCTCCCATACACGCGCCGAGCAGCATGCTGCCCCCGCCGCCACCACTGCCTCAGGCCCCAGCCCAAGCCAACCCCATGGACGCATACCCTCATTGCAATGCGCTGCTGGAAACGATCCGGGTGATGCCTAACAGCTCCACAAAAACAGCCATCTCGCTTGTCAATGAGTACGCGAGCCGGCTGATGCTCGAGGTAATGTGGGATGCATGGATATCAATGGAGATATATCATATATGCGTACCCCACACAATGCGGGATGAGCTGACGTGCTTTTTGAGTTGATGTGCCTGCTGAGCCCACATGATCATCACCTGTGAGTGATATTTGAAATGCTTTTGGGCAGTGGCATTGTGCTAGATCTTGCCAGCAAGCTCATGCCCTGGCTGGCAAAGCCGGGACATGTGCTACTCTTCACTTTGGTCCCATGTCCCAAGTTGTCCTGCCCGCGTGATCTGATCCTCAGACTGCCGCCTTACTTCTGCTCGTGTACCTGTCGTCCCTCGTGCTGTCATTCCAGGTGGTGTTTTGTGATGAGGTGGCAGAGACGTTGACAGGGCCCTTCTGGATGACATGTCGGCTCCAGTCCAAACAGGGGCACAGCACACATGGCGCAGGACGTGGCACGGTGCGTAACACTCTCACAGCACCAGCCCTGCCCTGCTGCCACCGAACACTACAGCATGTCTCGCTCAGAAGTGGTCCTGTCTTGGCCATAGCCTGCCGTGTAAGCATACAGTGCCCTGTC
Source organism: Chlamydomonas applanata (assembly GCA_001662365.1). NCBI lineage: Eukaryota > Viridiplantae > Chlorophyta > Chlorophyceae > Chlamydomonadales > Chlamydomonadaceae > Chlamydomonas > Chlamydomonas applanata. The sequence continues at coordinate 99,894 of BDCZ01000111.1, forward strand.
GCTGGCGGCTGTGTGCAGGGCCGTAACAAGCGGGAGGCGCGGCAAGTGGCTGCTGCCGCATGCGTGGAAGCCTTACTGACGGAGCATGGTGTGCAGCCTGTCGATTTCATTGCACCGCCCAAGCAGCCGTCTGGCTACCAGGCACGCAACGTGAAGCCAGGGGTGAGCCCAACTGGCTTGGGATGCATCTGGGGTTGGCTACCAGAAGAACACTGAGGCATGGAGTAACAAAATGTGTGCTGTGCTGAACCGCTGACAGCCGCAGTCAGCAACTGCAAGACGGCTAACCGAGCAGGTTCACTGCGTTGGCTGGCATTGTCCAACAACCCTGGCTTACTCAGTTGTAGGCTGCATACAAACAACAAAGCTCGGCTTGCATGCGTGTGCGCCTGCAGCTCGGGTTTGGCCCTGCTGCCAGTGGCGCGCGCAAGCGGCGTGACGAAGTGGCGGACGAGGGGGGCTTCCGGGGCGGTGCTTTCGTGCGCGGCACGCGCCCCGTTGCGTTCACACGTGCTGTGCTTGCAGAGTCTCAGCATGAGAGCTTCACTCGTGACCGGCCTGAGATTATGTACCCAGGGTGGGTGCCTCTGCACAGCTGCACTTACACAGCCGCAGCTGCACATGAGTGGGTGGCTGCAACCGTGGGGGTGGTTGCTGTGATTGCGCGTTGCTGAGCTCACGTGTATGCAAGCAGAAAGACATGAGCAGGTAGGCTGCGCTTGGTTTGCTCGTTGCTGCAGGGTTGTTTATGTGGCGTATGCAGCGCATAGCCTCACTAGCTAGCTGCCACTGTTTGGTAGCTGGGTGGGGGCATTGACATTTGTGTGCTGGCGGGGTTGTATTGCGTCCGCAGGCACAACAGCCAAGAGGATGCACGCGCGGTGGCATCTGCCATCAGCCTGCGTGCCTTCACCAGCAGCATGGCAGCCCAGATTGCTGGTGCAGTGACGGGCCCGATCGGTGCCGGCCCTGGTCCAGCTGTTGGCAGCGGTGCAAGCAGGCCGGTAGGGGCTGGGCTGTGGGACATGCAGAGACCTCTGGCTGCAGGTCTGCCGCAGCTGCCGCCTGGCCCCATTCCTGGCTCTGCTCCAACAGGTGTTCAGCAGTGGAGTTGGCCCGGCATGGATCAGGGGCCTGGGCCCGTAGGCAGCACAGCAGCGTATCAGCACCCTCAGGCAACCTACCAGCTGTGGCCGCAGCATGTGCAGCAGCCGAGGAGCGACGCATGGCAGGTCCAAGGAAACGACGCATACGCGGCTGCCGCGGCGGCAGCTGCACAGCAGCAGCAGCAGCAGCAGCAGCAGCAGAACTATGCGGCGGCGTACCCGCAGCAGCAGTACACGCAGGGGCAGGCACAGGGGCAGCAGTACACGCAGGGGCAGGCGCAGGGGCAGGGGCAGGCAGGCACTGGGTGGACACCCTGGACGAGTATGGCTCACCACACTGGGTGGGGAACGCAGTGAGAGTGGGGAACACAGTGAAATGCAAGCTGTATGTGAGGCAGTGGAGTGTGGTCAAGAGTGATGGCGGCTGAAACCCAATGTTGGCTGTGTGACATGTCACGTCACATCCAAGATCTTGTGTAACACGCCTCATCACTACAGTACTCCATAAGGTTGAACCCATAATTGAAGAGCCTCCGGTGGCTGCCATGGCGTACGCACACACCTTTACAGTTTACACATGGAACACATGGTAAGCCCGAACATCAAGCAACCAGGTGCCCAAGCGGCTGCGCAGTACGTTCAGCGATACAGGGGCTGCTGCTTCACCACCTCATCCCCATCAATGATTTTCATCTCGCAGCCGATCGGAGGCTGATGCGCACAGCAGTGCGCCAGACCTGGTGCCAACCCTTGGTGCTGGACTAAGCTGACCTGATGACTGACCCCTCAACTCTGTCCATTGGAGGATCGCACACCACACAAGCCAATGGCACTCAGATGCACAACTGCACACCCAGGCGTGTGGGCGGTAAGCAAAAGCCATTCTTACCAAGATAGCGCTGAGATAACGAGGTAGTCAATCCTGGGCTTGAAGCTTGTTGCAACATGCGACTTAATTTTTATGTCCTTGTGCATGCACGAGTGCGCTTAGGAGTGTTGCGTTGGCCGTTACACTTGACATGCCCGTAACTGTTCAGATCCAGGGTCATATGAAGCAGCAATTACTCTCGTTTTGAAAACTTTCAGCTCATCCTCTCTCTGCACGCTTCTCACGCTTCGCTCGCCCTGCTGCTCCATGCATCACTCCATTCCTCATGGGGTTGGGTTTGGGTACCGCACATGGACTTTGTCCACCTGCTCCACCACATCATCTGGCAACGGAGGGGCTGCAATCGCTTGCAGCTGCTCCTGCAGCTGCTGTGTGTCTGTAGCGCCAATGACCAGTGTGCTTACCAGTGGATGGCTTGCAACCCACCTGTGAGTTGGCGTGGTGAGCAGCAGCACAGATGTTGGCCCAGCACCCCTCATGATGGCAAGGATGTACTGTACCGTGACTGTATCTATTAATAATAATAATAACAAGGTGTGTCACAATGTGTCTGCATGTGACTGTACCTATTGGCTGGAGCAATAACTGCCAGTTCATATCATGCACGGCATGTGAAGCATGGTACGTGCAGTTCGTTCAGCAAGTAGTACCTCACCCACCTGATGGCCAGTTCTGTTGGTGTCATGCCTGCTTGTCGCGCCAGCTCACAATATGCCGCCACCGCCTCTCGGACGTTTGGCTTGGGGCCATACCGGGACTCAGCTTCTGCATACCTGTAGACAGTATTATACATGGCAGGCATACAGAATGGTGTTGAATCGCCAGAACTGATGGTGCGACGCCACACCACCTGTATATCTAAAAAGTGCTGAGGCCCTGTCTGAGTGCTCGAACTCCCAATGACCGCCACATGTGCTCAATCCGACCTGCAGCTGGATGAGCCAGCATACCAGCCACTCACCTCCCTTTGTACTTGTTCAACCGTGCTGTTGGTGGGCCCCCATCGGGCGCCTGGTACTTGCCCTACATCAAAGCACGCCACAGGAAAACAGCCCCTGCTGCGGCGTGGGGCCTGGGTGGTGTACATGAACGATGCCTCTACCTTGACGCACATGCACCCTTCGGCCTTGTACCTACCTGCACCCCGTGAGATATATATATTATATTATATATATATTATATATGTGTGTTCAGGCACGCACCCAGCCCCAATCCAGCCATGCATCGGGAGCCCAAGCTGTGTTCCAGGCCCCATCCAGGCGCAAGTTCAGCAACCGGTCCCCGAAGGAGTGCTGCCATCAGATCTGCTGCCTTGCACCCCACACTGAAATACTTCACACCCTGAGCCCTTAGGCCCGATCCCTCCGCACCGTGAGCAGGCCCATGGCCAACGGGCTGTATGCGGCCAGGCCCACGCCTTCCACGTGGCACACCTCCGCAAGCCCCAAGTCATACGTGCGGCACGTGAGCGACAGCGCGTTGGACAGCAGCGCCACTCGTGGCAGTCTGGCGTCTGCCTTGGCTGCACACAGGCCACGTGGTAACGGTGCAGTTATGTCTGTTGCTGCTATTGCTACTGATGGGCTGAAGGTTTGCACAGGCCAGCAAGTGCACCATACCCGGGATGCGCAGTCTGTGCACAGCCAGGCAAACGACTGCAGCCACAGCCCGCAACACACACATGGCGACACAAACCTGTGTGGTTGCAGTACACAAGGTGTCAAGGTGGTGAGTAGGCCAAAGGCAGGTGCCATACCTGCCATGAGCGCGCGTGTCAAGCCATACGGCGTCTCGTTGCTGAGGCCCACGTGCTTGACCTTCCCAGCAGCCACTGCACGCCCCAGCTCTTCCAGCTGCTCCTCCAGCGGTACATCCCCGCTGTACGCGCACACGGGGTCATAATCGACGTCGCCAAACATGGGCACGTACCTGTGGCGGGCAGCAGCGTGACAAACTGGGATCAGACAGCAGACGTGTGTCAGTTGGGGCATGTGCCTTTGTGCTTGTGGTTCGGCTTGCATCTGCTTGCCCTGAACCTCTGTTTGAGAGCAGTCTCATATGTCATGGCTTTGGTGTCATGAATTCATGATGTTGTGATGTTTAGAAGGCACATGGCCCACTCCAGAGCCACGCAGGCCAGCAGTCGGGAGGCAGCCGAGCTCCTTACATTCACTGAAATGCTGCCTATAACGTATGCCTGAAAACTACCAAACAGTACTGCCAGATCTGCCAGGGTGTACTGCCAGGTCTGCTGCCCTGTACGCGCAGCGTCACCTGTCTGGCCAGTGTATGTACAGTACATCCAGGTACTCGGTGCCCAGTCGTGCCAGGCTGCCATTAATCGCCTCCCGAATGTTTTGCGCGTCCACCTGCACAGCTCCCGCCAGCGGTGCAATTGTGGGTTACCAAGACCCGCGGCTTGCATGACACAGAGCAGCAGCCAGCGACAGGGGCTGATGAGCTGCCTAACATGAGTCTACATGTGATCATGATGGTGATACATGCCGAGTAAATCGTTGGCAGAACACAGCAATGCCTGGCACTTGACACAGGTGCCAGCGCATGCCAGTACAGCAGCACCTCACTGACGCCCCCACTCATGCAGCGCACCCTTTGATCACTGGACGTACCTTGTGCGGTCCACCACGAATCCATGTCATTTGTCCCGAAGGGCCAGCGACCTTGGAGGCGATCGTGACCTTGTCCCTGCAGCCCACGATTGGCCAAGGGGTGGGGTGGGGGGTGAGGCAGGGGTCAGAGTGGATGTGGGCAGCTGCAGGCTCCATGTCCGGTGCCTTGCTACACACGGCCCTGCGTGACTGCCATGGCTGCAGGGTTGCTGCATGTGCAGGTCTCTGTTGTTGATTAGGCCATCAGCACGAAGGGTGAGGTGCATGGATCGCATCCCCGCTGCTCACCGTGCAATGCCTGACTCCTTTAGCCAGCGTCCCAGCATTCGCTCACTCTCCCCTGATGTGTGCTCTGACTGTGGCACCGGGTACATCTCAGCAGTGTCGAAGAAGTTGGTGCCTGTGTCCATGCACATGCTGAGCAGGCGGCCAGCTGTCTGGTAGTCGGTGGACTCGCCGAACAGCATGCAGCCTGCGTGCATGCGCGCAGGGTGCATGCATCTGCGCATGGCGCTCGTGTCAGCTGCAGCATGCATGCATGTGGTAAGCTCGTATGCACTTGGTGCACAGCCCACCACCCAGCCTCTGTCCATTCACCAAAACAAGCAGCTGGGACCTCCACTGAGGGAGCTGCCTTCTGGCTCAGCAGCCTTTTGGGGATTTGTAGCGCACAGCATATCAGAATTGATCGGTGCAATCGTGATTTTGCGTGATGTGCACCACGTGCTGATGGAGCGGGACAATGTACGGAATGCATGGACTGCCAAGTAGCATCTGTGAGCACGCGACCTTCGCTGATGGTCAGGATGCTGGCCGTTCTAATTCTTTCACTATGGTCGTGGTCATTGTGGATTACAATCTGGACCATTCAAATCCGCACTTTGAATCCATCACAGCCCCGCACACATGCGCTGTGTTCGTGTGCACACAGCCCGGGTATATCTATGTACATGCCTGATACAGGCGCCTGGCGCTGTAATCACAGCACAGGCAGCAACACTGCGCAGGGCGGTTCCATCATGGGCCTGATCATGGCATGAAGAAAAAATTGATCGAAATGCATGGAAATGATCAGCTGTGAGGATCAGCTGGTCGTTGGATGAATTGCCATGCTCAAACGTGCAAAGGCCCAGTCCGACCTCCTGCACGCTACTGCTCCTACCCGCTACTGCCCCTACTACTAATAATAACACGGCGTTTCACAGATGTGTCTGCTACTGCCCCTACTGTATCAGTATATTACTTGATCTGCCGCGATTTGCTGCCCCACAGCCCCCTCCCATCACAGCTCTCCTGCCAAGGGTTCCCCGATGCCCATGCCTGGGTGCGCGCAGCACAGCATGAGCTTGACCACTGCGCACTCGGGGGTCATACGCGGGGCAGCCTCTACTCGCTCACCTGTGAGGCAGCAGCAGGTGTGTTCCCACACATTGCGGGCACATTGTGGGCTGACGTTGAGGGTGCTGCCGCAACGGCCAGCTTTAAGGGTGCCAACCGTGCAGAGACGCACGGACAGCCAGCATTGGCAGGTGCTGGGCTGTCACGGCTGTGCCACGGTTATGCATCCAAGGAGCACAACACACAGGTGATCCTCGGCACTTCACTATCTGGACATTGCCAGAAATGCCAGCAATGCCAGCAATGCCAGCAATGATTGCCGGCACTCACCTAGTTGCGCCAGCCACCCGCCCGCCGCGTACAGTGCAGGCTGTAGCGTGCCACTCGCGCACTGGCTCACCAGGGCCACTGACAGCCCTGCCGCCGTCTGCTGCCTCAGCCACGGCACCCACCCGTACTCTGGTGCGTCCGGCAAGTTGCCGGTACCAAATGTCTCCAGGCACATGCCCTGCCACAGGAACGATGCAGGGAACGATGCAGTCACCATGGCAAACCAGGACATTATGCGTCACTCATCAGTCATCACCAGTCCTTCATGGAGTGGCACCTTGTTGTTGGTGGTGTTCAGCACAAATGCGCGATACAAATCATCACCCAGCACGCTCAGCCGACATGCAGCAATGCTGACCAGACTCCAAGACGGCTGACCTACCTGTCCGCCCTGCCCTGCCCTGCATACCTAAGCACCCTACCCTGCCTGCGTGCCCTCTTGCAGCCCAAGCACCAGCAGCCAATCCTCACGAACACACCTTTACACCTCGTCCCCATACGTCGCCATACATGGTCCGTGGGTCTGCACCTGGCACCACTGGCACACGCAGCACTGCAGGGTCAAGCTTAAAGCGTGGCCGGTAGCCGCCTTCAGGCCGCAACAGCGCACGCTCGTTCCATTCCTGTGCCGAGGGGCAGGAGGCGGGGGCGGTGGCGGGGGCGGGGCCGGGGTTAGGGTCAGGGCCAAGGCAGACATGAGAGCACAGGACGCCCCATGCAGAAAGAAATGCATCGGGGTTGTGTGCTGGAGGCACTGGCTGTAGGCATAGCAGCCTTGCAGTGCTTGGACTGCTATCCATTGCCAGTGGCATGGGCCAGGCATATAGCACCACGGGGGTTCACACAAACACAGCGAGAGCCCGCACCGGCACCATCGCCATCACCATCACCATCACCATCACCATCACCATCACCAGCACCACCCATGCACGCACCACATCAATGCCCAACTGCGCAAGGTGGGGGTACCCCGGCGAGTCAAAGGCCTGGTACGACGAGGTGTGCACCTTTTGAGCACGGTTGCCACGCAGCAGGCGGCCACCTGCGACGAATTATATATGTGCACACAGGGCAGGGTGTACATGGCTGATGAGGGAATATAACGGAATATAAGGTATAACTGTATTTCAGGCTGGCTCGGTCCTCTAGTGATTGTGTTTAGATAACGACTGTCAGGCTCCGGCATGCAGACACATCTGTGACACGCCGTGTTGTTATTATTATTACTTTAAGGTATAACTGATGGGGTTTGATGAGTAGGCACCGCGCAGGGTGCCTCAGCAGCAGCCACATTGAGACATGTACACATATTGAATATCGGCATGATGGTTGACCAAGCAAACTGCCTGCGTTGCTCAATACCACACGGGGCTGGCGTGGGAGGGGGTGAGTGCAGCAGCTTACCGAAGCAGATGGCCACCTCCCTCAGCTCTGCACGGTCCTTGCCGGGTGCAAACGGCGCTGTGGCGCACTGGATGGAGTCTGAAAAACACAGGAGCGGCAGGAGCGCAGGCGAGAGGTGTACGACATGGGTCTCTGTTCCTAGCTTTGGCCATGCGAGCTGCGTGCCACTGCGGCAACGGCTGGCACCTCCATTCCCACCTCCATGGCATGGCATAATGCGGCAGAATGCTGCAAAATGTGGCGTGAATCGCATAGTGCACTTCAAATCGTGTGGGGCCAGGCATTGTTGCAGCCCAGAGCGCATTCAGCACACCTAGTAGGTTTTGCCGTGCGTCGGTGCGGGGCGCAGCGAGCGGCAGCTGGCTTCCTGTCAGCACCACAGGCTTGCCAAAGCCGCGCAGCATCAGGGACAGGGCAGCAGCTGTGTAGGCCATTGTGTCTGTGCCATGGATCACCTGCGGCGGGGCCACGTGGCCATGCGTGTGTCATGGCATGTGCCATCGCATGCGCCATCGGCACACAGCAGGCCGGAGCACAGGGCACAAAGGGTGTCCCATGCGCACGTGACATGGACTGGATGCGATGCCCACAGTCCAGCACCCAGCAGCACAGTCAACCAAGTCAACCCAGCAAACTAAATGGGTTAGGACACTCGCCAACAAAGCTGCTGACGCCCCAGTTGCACAGGACAGGCAGCTGCAGGGGCCCCCCTGTGCGGTCAAAGGACGACACGCACCATGAATGCATCGTATTCAAGGCGGTTAGCATCTAGGATGCGTGCTATGTGGATCCAATCCTCGGGCCTGCCATGTGGCAGCATACACGCAACGTCCGTCTTAAGTTTTAGTCAACTTAGGCCATCCTAGCTAACTTGGCTTTGATCTGGGGCTCACAACTACTGCTGGTCAGCACTGGCTTGCTGAACAAAAAAGCATGTCTGCAGTGCTAAACATGGGAGCCAGTGGACTCAGCAAGCCACACAGCAGACCCCATCCTCTAGCACCAGGTTCTCCATTGTTCAAGGGGGTCAGAGATGCAGCATGCTGCACGACTGGGGTACTGCACAAGCTCATGAATGCACAGAGAGACAGAGGCAGAGAGAGAAGACAGAGGCAAGAGAGAGAGAGAGAGAGAGAGAGAGAGAGAGAGAGAGAGAGAGCGCAGGTTCATGGATCGTGGTCTCACCCCACGCGTGATGAGTCCTTGTTGAACACCACCTGCAGATCCACATTGGAGAAGCGGCCCAGCTCGGGCACTACGCTCAGAACGTTGGCCAGCATCGCAGAAGGCTGCAGCCCACGCGCGCTACCGCCGCCGCTACCACCCACACCTGCACAGCAGCACATAAAACTGCTTTGCAATGTGCACAGCAATGCTGGCGCAAGCCGAAGGCACAGCAATCAGGCATGGTAAGCAGCAGCGGCACTTCTCGGGCACATCAAGGTGTTCAGGTTGAGTACCAACCACTGTCATTGATTCATTATGACTGCGCCGGGAGCAGATTCACTGGGCAAGGGCAGGTCAGGGCCGTGATGCGCACCCAGATATGTGGGTCCGCCTGGGCGCGGTCGTACTGTCCCTGGAAGGCCAGCACTGGGCTCTTGAGGATCGAGCTCCTCAAATGATGCCTGCACAAGATCACCCAGCTCTTCCTGATCAGCCAAGTGATCTGTTGGTGCCATCACTGCCACTATGTGCTTGTGGATGCCACAGTGTGCGGCAGCTGGATGGCAGCTGAGCCATGCCTGGCATACACAGGCAGGACAACCCCTGTCCAAACAGGACCATACATGCCCCAGCAAGGTGTGGCGATGCTGCAGGTCAGGTGCAGTCAGTATTATTATAAACAGTACATAAATCAGCTGTAGTCAGCTCACCACAGGGTCCATTCCGAGGGTGCCCCCAGTGTGCAGGATCAGCACCCGTGGCAGTGGCCTTGTCACCACACGCAGTGGGTTGTGGATAGGCATCTGCAGAATGCAGTCGTCATGCATGATCATGTATGGGTCCAAGGTAAGGTCGCATCATGCACGCATGCAAAATGGCCGAGCATGCGTGCAGGATTGCATGGTGGCGGCATGGCCGCGTGCTTGCATGATGCTGACCCGCTGACTTGTGAGGAATGCCTGAATGCACAGAAAACAACATCAAGCAGCTTCAGCTGCACCTGCCCTTGTGATCCAGACATCATGTGCATTCATACTCACTTCCACAGCTGGAGCTGTTGGAGCCTCAGACACTTTCGCAGGCCCAGCTTCTCCTGGGTCATCGCCACGCGAGTCAACAGCATATGCTGCGATGCGTCTTCTGCCGCTGAATACCCGTTGCCTTTTGCGGATATTTCGGGGTGGTGCAAATACACTGTGCTGGTGCCAACCTTGAAGAGAATTATGCTGCAGCATTTTTCTCGTCTGGTCTTCTGTCGTCTCGGACGGTTCATGGCCTTTGTAATGGTCCTTGGGCACACATGATCACGGATGCACGCATACACACATGCTGATACGGCACATATTCTTCAGCCATTCAGGTTTTTCTAGCAGCCGCAGTGCTCCGGGCAGCGGGCATAATGTGCAGGGATGCAGATCATGCCTGATACGTGTGACCTTAGGTGGCTGGGCTGGTGTGCGGCCCTGCTTGCATGCTGCACATGGTGTCGACATGTCATTGCTTACAAACAATGTGCCAGGCAGCTGAAACGGCACGATTATGGGCAGACACATCTGCACAGCTAGTGCTGCAAACCTTTCCCACACGACCAGCACACAAGTACACTCATTGGTCCCATATTTGGGTCACACTGCACCCAACCAGAACATCCAAACACCAATTGCCAAGTTCATATTCTTGAACAATCTCGAACAATCTTCATGAGAAACGTCGTTCGCATGCACTATTCAAGCAAGCCATGATTGTACGGTTCTGCATGCCTGGTAAATGAGGCCTGCGGCTGGCAGCCAACCAACCAAAGAGATAACCAAGTTCTTGCTTAACCCATCATGCAGGCATGCCACCACGGGCATGTTTAGTTACCCGGTCGTGAGTTTGACCCCAGCTCACTGACTTATCAATAGTTGCAGTACGCATTCCCTACCAGCACCCTTTACCTGCCCCTTTTTGCCCCCAAAGAACTTGCTCATGCACCTGCCATGCAGATCCCCACCACCAACCGGGCCGCAGCCGCAGCTGTTGCTGCCAGCCGCAACCCGCGCAGCCGTTGCTGATGTGCACCTACTTACTGCAGTGCGTGCAGGCACCGCAATATACAACCATCATCCGCCGGCATATTTTCCCTGATTCTGTAGGGTGCAACCTATGCATGCGACCTTGCATTGCCCGCCATGCTACTTGCTGCGCCCTACAACCCCATCATGTTGGCATCACCCTGCGCCCACTGAACTGACGCCGGAAGCTTGTGCTGGTAGCTATGAGCGCCTTTCCCCCGCTGCTCTGCTGCGTGCCGCCCGCGTGTGCATGGATGGCGCTGTCCTCGGGCCGTGCCGCGCTCTCAACTGGCCGGGGCAGCTCAGTAAACACAAGCGGCTCATCACATGCATTCCTGCCAGCAACACCTGTGATACAGCACATGAGGGTACCCAGCAGGCCGGAATCTGCCTGGCTGCACCCGTGCTCGCTGGCGTGCCCCGCGCCAGCCACCGTGCTGCCACCATTGGCCTTGCGGCCATTGGCAGCGCGCCCGTCCGCGTGAAGATCCAGCTCCCCTGGTGTGCTGCCCCCTAGGCGGCCGTCTGTGCTGCGGAACGATTTGAGTGCCGGGTGGGGCCCTTTGAGCGGGGCGCCTGCTGAGCCGGCACTGCTCCTGTGCCACATGGAACTGGCTGTGGACGAGGCAGCGATGGCTGCACCAGATGGACCCCACAGAGCATCCATCTCAGTGTCTTCCAGGTATGGCTGCCGCACACGGCGGAACAGCATGCCCATGGGCTTGAGGGGGGTTGAGGGGGACGGCCTGGGGCCGATGGAGGGGTCGTCATCATCACCATCATCGTCCCTTGGAAGGACACCAGAGGCTGAGGTGGCAGCGCGTGCCGATGCGGCACGGCTAGTCGCAGGCGGTGGCAGCTGCTGAGCAGGGGAAAGCGTGGCCAGGTCGAGCGCGCCCTCTGTCCGTTGGCACAGCGTGCACGCGCCCTGGCAGTGCAGCCCGCAGCCCGTCCCTGGCGCTGAAGCTCTGCAGGCACCTGACTCGCTGCGCCCCAATCCCTTGCCTGACCGTGCACGGCTGGGCCCCTTACGTAGGGACAGCCGGTGAGGTGAGTGTGCAGGGCTTGCATGTGAGGCACGAATGTCGCCGTCAATGGACAAGCGCTTGCTGAGCGCAGTGGGAGAGCTGGGTTGCGTCGGCCCGACCATTCGCCGCAGGTCCTCCCCCCGTAAACTGCAGATGCGCACGCATATGCATATGATGCGTTCTCAGCCTTGCTTTTGAGGGTGCAAATGCAAGCACAAGGTACCAAGCCGTGCCATGCGAGTGGGGACATGCATGCCATGCACTGCACACCGTGTCCCGGCGTGTGCAACACCACGTCATGCAGGTACTCACCTCACAACCTGGTCCTCCCACACAGCAGGCTCATCAGTAGGGAGCATCCTTTGTGTGAGCGTACTTGTGCCAGCTGTCTGGCTGGCCACAGATGGCGCTGCACCCTCCTGGTAGATGCTGCTGCTGCCATGTGCGCTTGCATGGAGCTGGGGTTCTGTGCCATGAGCTACTTGCAAGTGCTGCTGAAGCTTTTGAAGCGCGACCGGAGTGAGCAGGCCGCCTTCCTGAAGCGCAGCAGCGACGTCCTCTTGCACAAGCACATCTTGTGCCGCTTCAAGCTGCACAGCTCGAGGGCGCTGAAAGTCTGGTTTGAAATCGTCCGCTCGGGACACTAGTTCGTCTCTTAGCACATCCGTTGCCTTCACCATTTTCTGCGCGGTCCCAGACTAAAGAAAAATGCATGGCTTTCCATTGCACTGATACTGTTTTGATAACTTCCTTAAATTCGCACAAAGGAGCAGCACAACAACCCATCACTCGTTCGGTGTCAAATGTGTGGGTGTGTTGTTTTGCAGACATATCATAACATGAGCATTGATAACACCTGATTTGATCTGGTAATGTGCGCTGGTACAGCTTAACCGTACGCTCTTGTTGCTCTTGCATGTCGTTGCTATCTAGGACGAACTGACATGAAGCAAGCCATCCTCCCTCATGCACCCTTACACAGCAGCCAGCGGTGCTCGCTGGGAGGCCTCTGCAGCCGCTGCAGTGGCAGCGCCGGGAGCCCCCTGCAGGACCATCCCCGTCTTCTCCTTCAGCCGCAGCAGCATGCGCAGCAGCACCATGCATGGCCGTCGTCTCAACGCGTCCTGCATATTGGCGCAGCCGCGTGCGTCCAGCGGCAGGGATGCTGCCTGCAGCAGCGCAGCAGTCGCCAGTGCATGGGGGTCCTCCTCCGTCTCGCCACCCTCCTCCTGCCTTGCCGGCCCCTCCAACCTCCCAGAGCCGACTGAAGACAGCAGGCCCATGCCACCTGCCCTGCTGCCATGCCAGACAGGGCAGCTTGAGCGATCCCCATCTGCACCTGCAGCCTCGCTCGCTGCCCTGAACGGGTCATTCTCAAACCTTGGGATGGCTGCCGTTTTGGAGGGTGAACGAACCAGTGCCAACACGTCCCCAGCATGTGGCAGCGCGGTGCTCGCTGCAGCATCTGTGCCGCTGCCGCTGTTGCTACCGCCAGCGATGACGAGAGCTGGCAACTCCCCTGAGCCTGACAGCTGGCGGGACAGCTCTTGCTGCATGTCGTGAGGCAGCTGTGTAGCAGGGGCTGCACCCGGCTGGCCTGTCAGCGCGTCCAGCAGAGCAACATAGACTTCGTGCACGGCTGCCATACCATCATGCCCAGCCACCGCCTCGTTGAACGCCAGCCTGCAAGGCAGGCGCACCAGTTGAGATTGAGCCACAGTGCACAGGGACAATTGCGAGCACACCACCACTTGTTTGGATCCCAATCCGAAGGTCATGACCCACACTGCCATAGTCGGGTCGGTTCTCTAGTGGTGAGTAAAACTAACCGCGCCTTGCATGCCCCAGGCCCCACATACCCAGGCACTGTGCTGCGCGCATGTTCCCAACAAGCAGCAGCACACCTTGACATGGTTGGCACTGCGTGCAGCAGATCCAGTGCGACATGCTGCGCAGCTCGCACACGACCCACTACGCCAGTTGGCGTGTTTGGTTGCCGTGAGGTGCAGGGCTGCTCATCATGGGGGTCCAGACCGCGAATTTGTTGGGCGTCGTAAGTGCAGGAGAGGTGGACAAGCCGGGCCAGTGCGTGCATGATCTGTACAAATGTGGGATGGAATGTCGTAGAAGGGTTATTATTAGCGTCCTTGACAGATGCACATGCTGCTACCGACAGGGTCCTTCGCGGCATGACCTGCCCGCAGCACATGCACGCACCACGCAGCCCGCATGGCGCACGCAAAGGCTCTGAGGTGGCGCCCTGCGCACCTGCTCGAATGCGTGGTGCGCATGTGGGTGCGCGACATTGCTGCGCTCCTTCCTCCACCTGCTGTGTGCAGTCTCTAAAGCTGTGAGGTACTGTTGCAGGGTGGAAGCCAGGCTGCTGAAGCTGGGGCTGATGGGTAAAGCATCGCTCCCGCGTTCAGTATCTTGGAATCCAAGGCTGTTTTCAACAGCGGCATCTAGCTGGGGGCCACTGCGCCGCAGAAACTCCTGCGCAGACGACGCAAGTGCTGCAACGGCCTGGTCTGTGTCCCCTCGGTTGGCCGCATCATCAGCGCTTTCTAGCCCGGTGCGCAGTAGAGCGCTTAAATTATCCATGATACGAGCCGTACGAGAATATAAAATGAACTGATCAACAAATGTTTTGGACTCCCGAAACTGTCGTAGTGATCAAGCAGACGTGAATCTACTGTTGGTTGTAACAAATACCGCGCAAATCCTTTGGTTTCTTAGTGCGCTCCCGGCTCAGCTCATCTCCTGGCTGGCGTCATTACATGAGAGGTGGTCCGCTCATCTTCCTCTGTCACCAACCTTCCCTACACCACCCCGCTGCACTCTGATGGTCTCTTCTGCTCTTCTATGCTGCTTCATGCTGCTCTATGCTGAGCCGTCTGCCTCCTCCTCCACTAGTGCCAGCGGCAGCACACGAGGCTGCTTGGTGGCGCGACGGTGCCGCCACCCAGCACTCCACTTGTTCACAGCTGGTGCCTCAGGCTCCTGCACGTACTTGACGTCCCCAACCTGCAGCATGCCCTCCTCTGCAGGTGCCACATGCCATGCACAAGGCGCCGTGAGGACATGGATGCGGTTGCACTGGAGGGTGCTCATTTCAATGAGCACAGCCGTAAAGCATTGAGCCTGCATGCATGAGCTCATTGAAGCCTGTCTGAGCCTTGTCGTGCCCCTCAAGCTCGACCAGCCGCCACCCACCGCTGCGAATGCCCATCTCCTCGTGCATGCGCCGCCCCTTGTGCTTGTTGGGCGATGGCAGCACCGACCGCATCATTGTCAGCTCGCGCTTTGACACCACCACCACGCGTGGCTCAGCCGGCGTTGCTGGCCGCGGGGCCGCGTCGCCCATCAGACGCACCAACATGTTGTTGTCATCAAAGCCGATGGGGCCTATGTCCTTGCTACTGCCTGCATCGTGCATAGGTATGTAGCAGCCAGGCAGCTGAGCCAAGGGACATGATACATCAGCCAGTGCAAGAGTATCATATGCTATTGAGCCTAACGCCCGAAAGCACACTGCTGTGCTCAGCCTCTACGGCCCATGTGCATGGCTGCCTGTCCGCGCACATGCACAGCAACCACAAAACAGTAACAAGCAGGCGCACACAAGACCGTACCAAAGTCCAGCTCCTCTTTGCCTCGCCGCTTCTGCTCCGAGCTCCTAATTCCATCCTGCTCTCGCCTAGCCATGAACCACTGCAGAGCAGTCTCGCGGTTGAGGCGATGCAGATCCCACAGGCCCCTGCAGCAAGCAGCAGCACCAGCACGTCCAAAACCGCATCACACAGCTGTGCCTCAAGACAACGGCAGTCAGGGTGGGTTCACAGGTGGAAAGTGCATGAGGGATACCGGATATTGACCCAGGCTGATCTGCAGCAAGCTCTCCCCCCTGTGCACTTGCACTCCCTCACTCACTTGATGATTTCGTCAGAAGGGAATGCGGTACGGTTGTAGACAGACTCAAGCGTGCGCAGCACATCCGCTGACAGCCGTTTCTTTTTGGGATCAGTCATGCCCATCTCCTTGCGTGCTGCGGTGGCGGGCAGGGCAGCAGGTGGGAGCAGGGTTCAGTACGCGATGCAGGATATGTGCCTATAGCACTGAATGAAGCTGCCACAGGCCCCTGCCCTGGCCTTGACACCACAAACACACGCCCAGCGTGTGTGCAGGCAAGGCAGAGCGAGCATCTGCGGTGTCGGTGCATGCAGCATTCGTTGCTGTGCCATGCACTCACTATAGAAAGGAATGAAGCCTTCCTGTCCCTTAGGGTGCTGTACCACCTGCTTCTGCGCTGCCTCTGCTGCTGCCTGCACCTTCTGCTTTGCTTGAGTCTCTTGCATCTCTGTCAGACGTGCCGACACAACTGCATTACGCTCCCTGCAAGCACAGTATGCAGGATGCATAATGTATACCAGCCTTAGTCAGCTGACAAGCTCAAAGTAACAGTGGGCGTGCATGGAATGCATAGCGTGGCCGCAAACTCACGCTTCTGGCCGCAGTGCAAACTCCTTCATCCAATAGAGGACGTACGAACGGTCCAGGTCCAGTTCCCGTGCCAGCTCCATCACCTGTTGTCAGAGCATACATGACATTATGTTGCAGTCAAGGCTGGCACAGTGGGCCAGGGTATGCTTTAGGACGCTATGCCTGGCATTGTTGCCTCGGGTGCACAACTACACAATCGTGGCATGCATGCACGCATGCCACACTTGCATGCCTGCATGAGCACCCACTTTGATTTTTTTGCGCCCGATGGCGAATGCCTGCTCTAGACGATTAACCTGCCAATCCTCAAGCTCTCCTGGTGCGTATGCCTGCAAGCTGGCCTCACGAGGGTCCTCCCACCAACCCTTGCCGTCGTCCTGGTCCTCCCTCGCCTGCCGCTGCCGACGTGGCAATTGTTGACGTTGTCTACCTGACTGTGGCTCTGCTGATTGAGACGTGGAAGCCACAGGCTCCTCGCCATCTGCCCACCAGACTGCTGCAGGCGCCTCTTCCGCATCTGGCCTGCTCTTCTTGCTGCTTCTACGCCCCCTGTTGAAGCCTGAATTGCCATCACGCCTCCCACGCGCGACCACAAACCGGCGACCCTGCGATAATTTCCAAAACGTGGCGTCAGGCGATGCCGGCCCTCGCAAATTGCAATCAGAAACTTGCGGCATACTTACAGGTGTGCTCAGGTGGCATGGCGCAACCAGGGGATGTGAGCGGTGCAGTGCCGTAGCACCGCCGCAGAACGTGGACGAGATCATCTTTTGAAAGACGATCACGCTAGGGGATGAATTATCGTGTTGGCGCTGAACCCACTTTGTGTGGTTGCAGCAGTACGATGCTGTACGCAAGTTTGCAGATCGGCTCAGAGAGAAAAGGAGGCTCTCTGTCATTGAGCCGCACGGACATAAGTTCCACAGGCACGATGGCCTGGTTGACATCCATTTTAGCATGGGCGTGGCCCAGTGCCCGCAAGCGGCACGCATTAGAACATGATGAGGCTGGGTACGAGCAGCAAAGACAGCGAGGCCCAGAGGATGTAAGCAGTCCAGTTGCAGCTGTGGACACGTGGCGCCCTTACAAAAGGCAGAAGCGGCCCCCTACGCCCTGGGCAGCTGATGACAGCGAGGAGCAGGGGCAGCGACCAAGCACATCTCATCAGGAAACAGCTGCTACTGCAACAGCTTCTACCCCAACAGGGGCTGGTGCTGAGAAGCTACATGCAAGCCCATCTGTCAGCCAGCACTTTCAGCACATTGAAGCTGGTGTGCTTTTACGGGGGCTGCTGACAGGTGGCACGCAAGTGCTGCGGGCACTGGCTGTTCTGTCCATCTTCGACATGTTGCCCCTTGTGGGAGGTGTGCAGTCAACCCTGGCTGCGATCCTGGTCCTCGTCTCCAGGGGGCGCGCTGGCCCCACAAATGTGGTCAGCATGCTCCTGCAGCCCAACGTGCTGCTCGCTGCGGTGTGTTGCATGTGGTTTAGTGTTTGTCACGATGTTCATTGATGAATATCATCCTGGAAGCCAGAGAAAAGAACCCAGCTGCCCTGCAGCAATCGTTCCACCCTGACCCTTATCCTTGTTCCATGTTTATTTGCTGATGTGCTGAATGTGCGCGCAGCTCGCGACCTGCGAGGTCTACAACAGCCAGTACCGTGATTTGCTGCAATGCGCTTCTGACTACCTGCCAGACTGTCCAGGAGCAGACACATCAACTGCAGACAGCGGCGTGGGGTCATCGCATGCACAAGCTTCACGCGCATTGGCACGTGTACTCGCAACACACCAGCTGTGAGTGGGTCTTTGCAGAGCTGCAGAATCTCAACACAAGGGTTGCAGCCGTGTCAACCCTGTGCATTTGATCTGTCTGCAGGGAGCTGCTCAAGACCTGCGCCTGGCAGGTGCACATCACCATGGGACAGATCCAAGCTGCAACAAGTGCTCTGTGCCACCATGAGCGGCTCCTGCAGGTAGGACCAGATCTTTGGAAACACATTATCACGTTCTACCAGTACATTTTGATAGCTGACAGCCGGACACCTCCAGCCAACTCTGCTCTGTAGCAATCTTGGCTGCCACGGTCATGCTGAACTGCAGGAGGTTTTGGTCAAGATCCAGCAACTGGGTGATCAGTGCACGGAGGTGCTGGCTGAAGGTGACGATGATGAGTCATGCCTGACCGCTACGATGTGAACATGACCATCGTTGCTACCTAGCATGGTAGTTTTAGCGCTGCGATCGATGCTGCAGGATGGTGCTCGTGATCAGATAACTTTGCTAATGCAGCACGCATGGGGGCTTGCACCTGTACAATAAGTCAGAACATAACAGCAGCCTGTACATGGTAACAAGCACAGTCGGTTCACAGTAGAATGTGCTCTGGGATGACGGGCAGTAGCACCATCATGAAGACCTGCTTCTTACATTCGCATAAAAGGGCCTAGCTTCTCATACTTCATGCAGGCAGTCGTGTTCTGACTGAGGTTCTCCAGATCTGGGATGAGAGTCAGTGCATCTGTCAGTGCCTCCTCGTCCGATGGATCCGCCATTGCCCAAGATGTAAACATACCAGGTCCTGCACCTGCCTGGTCTGCAGTGTGGCCTGATGTCTGATTGGCTGGTTGCCCCTCATCCTCAACTGCCAGCACTGCTGACACAGCTGCTGGACTGGTGTCATCTGCGTGATCCATACCAGCTGCAGCCTCCTCCTCCAGGAATGCGTTCAGGAAATCCTGCAGCCATCATGAATGAGCATGGCAGATCCAAGTAAGCTCCAAGTAAGCGGACACTACAGGCATCTAGGCACATGTGCCCATGAGCATGCACGTGCGTGTGGGTGCTTGTGCAGCAAGATGGCGCTATCAGGCTAAGCAGGCACAGTCGCAAGCCAGCACCCAACCCAACAGCTCAACCGCACCTGCATGTCTGCATCGATTGGGTCCCGTCCCTCCACATCCGGCATGGGCGCTGCGCTCTGGGGCTGCTCTAGCCCCATAGCCGTGACAGCTGCAGCATACGCCTCCTGGCCCCAGTTGCTGGTGTTGGGGGCAGCAGCGCTGCCATCAGGCGCTCGTGCTGCAGCACCTCGACCCAGAACATCACTCAGGCCTAGCGCTCCCATCAACTCCAGACTCATCCATGCTTCATCTGGGCCATCTGCTGCAGCATCTGCTGGCTGTGCTGGCTGCCCCTGTTGATGTAGCATCACACGCGCTGCCGCCGACGCCACCAGCTGCTTTGGGTGTGCAACAGCTATCTCCACACGCCGCCTCCACTCTGTCTGGTTCATAGCAGCAGCCACAGGCGCTGACCCACTATCCAACATGTGTTTCCAGGCCTGCAGCACCTGCACCAGCACGCGGTACCCCAGGCCAAGCTCCAGCTGCAGGCCTGTACCTCGCTGTGCAGGCTGCTGCTTGGGTGATGACGGCGGCTGCTCTGGTTGCTGCATTGACTGGCTGCCTGTGCTGTCTGCAGCTGGAAACATGAGGAAGGAGCGTGGGATGGGGGAGGTGCCAGGCTCCCCTGGAGTCTGGCTGAGGTTGCTGCTGGGAGCGTCGCTCTGGCTTGTTGCATGATCCGTCTGGTCTGACTGCCAAGCAGAGTCGAATGCATCGCACAGCAGTTGCATCCACTGCACACGCACATCCTGTGCAGGCTGGCATGAGCCCCCTCCTGCTTCTGCAGCAACTGGTGCAGCTGCAAACCTGACATGCCCCAGCAGCGTCATGGCGGCGCGCACGTGGCTGGCGGATGGTTGCTGCAGCAGCTCACGTGCCATTTGCAACAGGAACCGCAGTGCTTGCGCCTCCCTGTCTGCCTCTGATGCATGCTCCGGCATGGGGGGCGCCGCAGGCACATCAGCTGACCCATCCTGGCTGCTTTTGGGAGGAGGGGGGTCAGCGAGCAGCAGCACGCCACCTGGCCGCACCAGGAGCAGCACAAGGGTATCAAGTGCCAGCTCACGGCTCTGGTGGTCCTGGAGGAATGAGAAGGGCGCTGTGAGGGCCGCAACTTGTGACGTGGCAATCATGGCGTGCAAGCTGGGCGGCAGCACCAGCCGCCCTGCCCAGCTGACGCGCCACGCAGCAGCAAAGATAGCTGCAGCTGCAGACACCACGGCAGGTGCACTGGCCAGCACACGCAGCCCAACAGGCCCCAGGCTGCACAGCTCCCCCACCACATGAAGCAGCGCATGGCACGCGGTCTTCTGGCGGTTGAGTTTGTACTGGTGGTCGAAGAAGGCGTGCGGGTCCAGCAGCACGTGGCTGTTGCCATTTGCATACGCATCAAAGCGCGGCAGTGCAGCAGCTGCCTCCTCCTCCTCGATGACTGCCAGCGCTGAGCCTGCAAGCTGTGTTGCGGCCTCCGCCACGGCTGCTGCTCCCGATGACGTACTGGATGGCATGCTGGGAGGCCCCAGCACATCGCCAGGAGGTGCAGTACCGCTCCACGCCGCAGCTGATGATGCTAGCAAGCGTGCAGCAGCCTTCCGGATCGCCAGCACGGGATGCAACAGGCTGGTGACTGCTATGCGCACGAGCACTGGCTGTGGTGCCTGAACCTGCGCTGGTGCGGCTGTGGAGGGTTGAGCGAGCATGCGTGGGGCTGGCAGCTTTGGGGGCGGGCTGGCGTCCAGCCACGCAGGGATGCAGCACTCAGGGTCCTCAGCCCACTGCTGCATCATCATCAGCGCTGCGTGCTGCAGCCCCTCCAGCTCCTCATCGTTGTTCACAGCTGCATGGCAGACGCTGTGCAGCAGTTCCGGCTGGGTGTCGATCACGAGCTGCTGCCCCACACGGTTGCAGCACAGGCACTGCAGCACCTGGAACGCAGCCAGCACCTGCAGGCAGCGCGGGCAAAAAGAACAAGAGTTCGCCTTGCCACTGGGTAGTGCAAGTGGCCTTATGCGCACTCCCGCTACTGGGGCCAAGGAGCGTGCCATGCTGACATGGGAATTCGTACGGTCGTGCCGGAGGCTACGCGTAGTGCCAACATGCTCACCGTCTTTTCATTGTTAGATCTGGTTGCCATTAACAGTGCCGGCAGCCCCCCATTGGCCACAAAATAGCGGCGTGCAGCATCACTGTGCAGGCAGAATGCACAGAGGCTGTCCACCAGATCGGAGTTGCCACCGCACCCCGCGCAGCACAGCTCGTTGCCGCCAAGGCAAGCTGCGTCAGGCTCTGTAACAAGGGCTTCGATGCACTTCTTGAATTTGGTATGCGCTGAGCCCGAATTTTTGGATTTGGATACACGGGGCATGATGTGCAGATGGGCCTAACGGCCCTGTTACGCCTCGGGATTTAGAAGATCAGTCATCCTGTGCGGCAGCAAGGGTAAAATTTGTAGGCTAGCTCGTGGTTTTAAACCATTGCAGTTGTGAACGCGAACACACGCCAATCACGCCAACCATCTTCGCCTTCAGGGTCACTCTTGAAAATTGGCATTTGCTTTAATGTTGTTTGCTGTTGGCCCGCTAATAGTGGCCTGTGAATGGCTACATTGTTGTGTTGGACCTGCTGTGAGGGACCGTTTTCACAGCTGTGAGCTGTTTTGCTGCCACAATCCACTGTCAGGAAAGAAAGTATGGTTGAGGAACACGCCCCACTGACGGCGGAGCAGAAGGAGCTCGTGGAGGCCCTTAAGAAAGACGTCGCGCCCATTGTGGAAGTGAGCATTACCTTATGTTCAAAGGCTAGACGGGGGCGTTTGAATATGCACATGCCGGATCGTTTACATCTCATTACCCCTGCTTGCACGCAACCTGCGCGCAGAACAATGCCGCCCTGAAGCTGTTCTGCAACGAGCACACATATGTGCGCTATCTGCGGGCACGGTGGGTGCTGAGCGCATACATTGAGCAGCTCATGTTGCATGAGTCATGTGAAGACATGGCGAGCAGGGCCTCATCACAAGGTTTCCTTTTGTTTCGGTGCCCTGCTTGCAGACAATGGAACCTGCAGAAAGCAGCCAAGATGCTGCACGCAACACTGGAGTGGTCAGTGCGTCCGCTGGCCGCGTTGCGGAGCTGTGCATGCAGCTGTGCGTGCAGCTGGATGAGCTGTAGAGGCCAGGATGGGCACGAGCGTTGGGCAGCCGACAGAAGTTCATTGCATCTGCGGCGCAGTCTCCTGACACGTGCACTGCCTGGCACATGCAGGCGCATGGAGTACAAGCCGCATCTCATCCGCTGGGACGAAGTCAAGGGCGAGGCAGTGACTGGGAAACAGATGGTGCGTGCGTGCCTCAAGGGCAGCTGTGAATCCGCTTGAATGGCACAGTGCGGCATAGTGCCGCAACACACTACAGCATGGGTTGGATGTTGCAGAGGCTGCCAGGCGTACTGTCACTGGTGATGAAAGGACTGAACGCTGTGGTTGTTGCGCTGGGTGCTGGTGGTGTGTACAGGTCTACCCGGTGCCCGACAAGCATGGGAGGCCAATCGTGCTGATGCGCCCCAGGTACGAGCCGTCTGCACATGCCATATTTCCATACTTATGTGGGTTGCGGGTGGAGGAGGGCAGGCTGGCAAGCTTGTGACTGTGCACATCGGCAGGGAGCTGGGATGCACACCACCGTGTATCATGACAGCCACTGCCATTGTGTCTAGCTGGGCTTGGCAAGCTTCCTTTGTTCTGCCTCCTGCTTGCAACGCCAGGTTTGAGAACACCAAGGGCACGGAGACACAGATAAAGTTCCTCATCTACCACCTGGAGATTGCATCACGCATGGCGGACAAGTCAGGTGCGTGCAGCACGCTGCAGCTGCTACTCGTCCTGCAAGTGCCATGCGCACTGAGAAACCAGAGAGAGAAGCAGAGAAGCAGAGAAGCAGGCATGCATGGTGCTGCAGCCCGCTGGGCCCAGCCAACCCGGGCCTGAGCTCATGAAATGTGTACATGTGCTAGTCCACTTACCCGCCCAGTCAATTTGAGCAGCGTCTGCCCTAACCTGCATCGAGGCTGGGCCTCTGATTGGCTGATTCACAAGCGCACATGGACATTCTGGCAGTACTGCGCAGCACTGCACACTCTGCACATGTGTGCGCGTGGCCTGCAGGCGTGGGCAAGATGTGCTGGCTGCTGGACTTTGAGGGCTATGCCCTTGCCAACGCGCCGCCCCTGCGCGTATCCATCCACTGCAACAGCGTACTGCAGAACCACTACCCGGAGCGCCTGGGCCTCGCCGTGTGCTTCCACTCGCCATACCTGTTCTCCATGACGTGGAAGGTAGATGGGCAGGGCCATGGGGGTGCCACTCACTCTTCTGCGTAAGTCAACACCTGACAGGGGAGGACGGGGGTGTTATTACAGGACAGGTGCCCGTGCGACGGGGCTGCCTGTGGACCTGCTCAGCAGGTAGGCCCCCCACCAGCGGGCTGTGGGGGTGACTAGTCACGGCAGCGGGCGCACACGCCCCGACAATCGGCATGGGGAGGGTTGGCATGGGGAGGGTCGAACGACGCAGATGCCCTCTGTGGCAAGTTGCGAGACACATTGGGTCAAAATCTACCAAGGGGGGGGACTGGGTATGAAAACAGGGTGTCTCACGGCTGATGTCTTTTCAGTACCGTCCCCAGGCTAGCTATGGACAAACTGCACAGTTCTGGAAACATTTTTCAAAGCCCTATCCAATGATGTGTGTTTTAACCATAGCTAGCCTGGGGACGGTTATTGTTTTGGCCGCCAAAGTCACCCCAAGTGTGACACCTGTGACCGGTCATAAATTTTACAATACACATCCCATACTGACAATATGTATGGTCAACTGTCATGGCATATGATATGTTATCGCTATGTGTACCTGTGCAGTGCCTGGCATGCACACGTAATCACTTTCCGGTCACTCATTGATCACACTCCACCCAAATGCTGGCCCCACGCCACCCAGCAGCCCCTATGTGTTGGCGCTGCTTAACTCATGCTGTTCAACTCATGCAAGCTTGCTGCCGTGTGCGTGGTGGCTGCGCACGGTGCTGTGCGCACCAGGGTGCTGTGTGCGCCATGCACAGGCGCACACGAAATGTTGCGCACTCAGCCGTTGGGTGCCACACAGTGGCCATAAACACAGCCATCCTGCCCCGTATGCTGCAGCTGCTTGGCAAAACGTTATAGATGTATGTGGCCTTAGCATTTGGTTGAGTTGATTGGTTGGGCAGGTCTGTGTGGGTGCGCAGAGTGGCGAGTCTTTTCAATCCACTGAAGGTGCAACAATGGTGAGTCCGTAGCCCGGCACGGCACAATTGGTAGCTGGATCCAGCTCCCAGAACTTGTCCAGGGTAACAGGCACACAGGCTGCCACCAACTTTCATCATCGCAGCAAATCGCGCCCATGAGGATATTAATAAGCACTTGTTTATGTTCTTGAGCCATCCGAGCCGATTTGGAGCAAGTCACCTGACAAGCCAAGCACCAATTTCTTTTGGTGAATGATCAATTAGGCATGCGATAATACGTCGCTCATACTCAGAATTTGCGGTTGAAGTCCGCATCCCCGACTTTTCGTGAAGACGTACGCGCGACGTACACCGCCTGCGCGCACGTGTGAGACCATGACCCCTGAAGGTGCACAAACCAAGGTTTTAGCGATGCAAAGGCGCTGCATAGTTACTATAGAATAAGTCCCTGCGCGCTAGAGACATCAAAGTACACCTTGGGTCAGTTCCCCCCCCTTGAAAATCTACTCACATGGTACTTCCTTCTTACGCCGGGGCATGCCCCGAACATGGTCTTGGTACATGTGCCCTGCACGTGCGCGCAGGCGGTGCGCCCGTTCATCGACCCCGTCACGCAGCAGAAGATCAACTTCGTGGACAAGGGGCCGAAGGAGGCGGAGGAGATGAACGAGCGGTGCGTGTGTGTGTGTGGGTTGGGTGGTATAGCCGTACACCTCATGGGTGCATGAGCCTCCCAGCAGTTGCTGGGATCCGTGGTTCAATTCCAAATTCAACATGCGTGCAGTTGTGTGTGTGAGGGAGGGGGAAACACGCTCCTCATCTATCCCCAGCTTTCTCTACCTCTTGCTGGTATATCAGTATGACCACTGATGTCAGCAGCTGCTGGAAGAGGTCCAGGGGGAGGTGAAAGTAATGCAGGGTGGAGGTGACTGGATGGAGGCTCATGACCATGCCTGTGGCATCTCTGCTGTAACAGCAAGCAGCGGCCCCAGCAAGCGGCAGCCCCGCGCCTGGCGGCTATTCTACCCGTGAAGCTGCCTTCTCCCTTCCCAGCAGCTGGGGGTGCCTGGCGGGTTCAGTCTTCACCCTCCACCTCCACCCACCTATACTTGGGTGCTGTGCCAGCATGTGTGCTGCCCAATCGCGTTGTCACTGCTGTGCCGGCTGGTTGGTACAGTAGCCGGTGGAACGTTCAATAGAAAAAGCCCCAATCTCTCAACCCTTTGCTTGGCGCCCCTCTGCACGTCAGGTTCCACATGGAAGAGATGGAGGCGTGCCTGGGCGGCCAGAAACCCGACTACGTTTTCAACATGGAGGAGTACGCGGCACGCATGTATGAGTACGATGCGGAGGTCACAGCTGAGCTTGAGGCCATGGAGCGCAAGCTCAAGGTGCGTGCATGCCTCAAATTCGACGTAGCTTCCATTGGCTGGACCACTGAAGTGTTGCGCTCTGCCTGATGCTTGACAAACCGGGCCAGGTGCGAGCTTCCATGCACCTGCTGGCATTGGGAGTGTGGAAGGATGGGGGTGGGTGGTGGTGTGCTTGGTTTTGGGCCCAGGGGTGGGGTGGTGGGGAGGGGGGCTCGACGGGGCCAAGGAATCCCAGGCATGAGCCCTTCAATTGCCAGTGATTATTGGTGCTCCTACCACGCACTGGCGGGTCTGCGAGGTCTGAGCGTGTGTGGACGCTCTTGTGCGGAAATGCGCAGGAGGCTGGGTCGGTGCAAGGCGGTAAGGAGCAGTCGGCAGACCTGGATGTGGCCGTGGCTGAGGCGACAGAGGACTTGAAGAAGATGACTGCTTGAGGCAGGGAGAGTAGTGGCTGATGAGGGCATCAGCCAAGCAATACACGGCAATGCAAGAGGGGGCGCTGCGCAGTGTGAGTCGCACACAAGGGATGGGGTTCACATCGCCCTATCATACATAGCACGCAGCTTGGTGCTCAAGCTTGTTGACACTGTGATACTCAGCTATGCTATTAGGTGGGGTGCGTTGCGAATGCTAGGTGTCATGATGCTGGGGCATCAGCTTTTCAGCCTGATCCAGGGCTGGTTCGTTGAAAGGGAGGAGGGGCTTGCATTTGCACAGGCTAGATGCGATTGGACGTGACCTGGTTCCCTTTTTATCAGGGGTGTTGGCATTCTTTGTCCAACCACACTCCTGTTGTTGTTGTGGTATTATTGGCCGCACGGTATGTCTCCCAAGTGCTCTTATCATAAGCTGTGATGACGCAAATTATTTGCTGTAGCGCGCAACAGGACGCAAACAGCAGTGCATTTTTATGCCCACAGCCCAGGCTGGGCGAGGCTGTGGGTGAAGATCAGGTGGACGGTCAGGGCACTCTGCGCCGCGCACCACGTGGGTGGCGCATGCAAGGCGCTGCTTTCCAAGCAGCACAGTATGTCAGCGTTAGGCAGCAGCTGCAGGCATCAGCAGACGCTTGCTGCCGTCTCGCATGCGGCAGTATTGTTGGCGCCATACTTGTCCTGCCGCGTTGTACTGCTGCATCTAAAGAGGCTGGCGCAAGGAGGGCACCCATCGCAATGATTTAAAGATGGATCACGGGGCACTGCTAGCGGAATATGTATCGATTACAGGATCAGACGAAGACCATGCTCTGTCCACGCTAGAGGCCAGTGATTGGAACCTGGAGACTGCTGTGGGTCTTTTCTTTGCAGGCGGAGGTCCTGACAGCCATGGCCCAGCAGGTGGTGGTGCTGGTCCTCGGGGCTCTGCAGGCAAGCCAGCCCTCCACGGCGATGAGCAAGTCCGTGCGCCGATTGCAAGCAAGATGGATCGGCTTTACGGTGATGCGCCTTCAAGAATGCCAGATCGTTTTGCCGGAGTACCAACGGCGCGAGCACCTCAGCGCCAGCAGCCCCCCGTGGACGTGTTCCGTGACTACAAAGCGGAGGGAGAGGCGGGTTCTTCAAAAGAGGGTTCAGCGGCAGCTGGGTTGTCAGGGCTGTTTGCTGCCCCAACCGCCATCACCTTCAAGGGAGGGAGGTTCCAGGAAGCCAAGGCGCATGCATCAGATCAGGGCAGGTGGCTCATTGTCAACGTTCAGACAGCCAATGAATTCGCAAGCCACAGGTGTGCACAGCACGCATGTGCCTGGGTTGCGCATGAGGTGATGTCATGTGTGCATGCAGCAGCAAGCACGTTGCATGAGCACAGGGCTTACACCCTTCTGCCTGTAATATGACTCTCTCTGCCGCTGGTGTTTTCGCAGGTTAAACCGCGACACATGGTCAAATGAGGTGCGTATGGTACTTTGTTCCAACGACTCTTTGTTCCAGTGCACAAACTCCTGCAGTGCACCACCCATTCAACTGCATTTCCTGCTGGCTGTGGCGCACAACAAAGCTTGAGGCGTGGGTTGGTGCTCTGATTTGACCCACACAGGCGCTGCAGGAGATGGTCAAGGGCTCCTTCGTATTCTACCAGGTGCAGGACACGAGCGACGAGGGGCAGGCGTTGCAGAGCAGCTACCGCGTGCACGATCTGCCAGTCATCATGATGATTGACCCTATCACAGGTGTGAAACGCCGTGTTAGTATTATTATTACAGGTGTGCAGGTTGATTTTTGCAGCACTGCATGCATTGCAACACATGCGCCAACAGCAGCCACTGGGCCACTGTGTCAGATCACGCAGCTCAGCACGAGAGGAACCAAAACAAACTACAGCAGCGTAATGCACCGCATGCATCTGCAGTGTTCAGCAGCTATCTGCACAGCGAGTGCGTCACAGCACCGGCAGGAGGGACACAGCCCGCGGCCGGCAGCAAAAAACTTACAAGCAAGAGTTGCGTTGCGCCTTGTCGTCCTGGCATGCACCAGGTGCTAAGCTGTACGAGCGGTCGGGGTTCACAGACGCCGAGGCGCTGATCGAGATGCTGGTGCAGTTCATGGAGCACGGGCCAAAGGTGTGAGCCCTTCAGGCCTTGTTGCCGGAAGCCAGTGGGGCTGTCTGGGCCTGCCGCAGAGGGCAGTGTCAGGCAGTGAGACCATCACATGGCTCAGGCTACATCCAGTCAAGTATGTAGCCGTGTACAAACAGGCGTGTACAGACATGTGTGTTGTGTGGTACTTGGCTTGGTGCAGGACCCAGGCGCAGGACAGCTGGCGCACGCTATGTCTCTCAAGCGCAAGGCTCCTGGGGCAGGCGCAGGCAGCTCCAAAGCAGCAGGGCCCTCATTACCCTCGCTAACCGAGGACGAGCAGCTGGCTCAAGCAATTGCCTTGTCTATGGAGCAACAGCGCGGTGTGTGGCAGTGTGTGGCAGGATTGACTCCGTCTCTGTACTGCAACTGATACGGGGTGGCATCCAGGCTTGATAGTGTGCAGCTGTGCTTGTTGGCGGTTGAGCTCCAACACATGGCGGCATGGCTGCGGCAATGTCATCAAATTGCATTATGCGCGAGCTTGGCACGGCCGCTTTGTGCTGACTGGCAGCACGGTGGCACACTCTATGCAAGCAGGTGGCACCACGAGCCAGGATATGGGCAGCAGCAGCAGTGGGGCCGGGAGTGGCAACGACAGTGATGAAGGAGATGATGGCATTGACGAGGCAGCAATCTGGGCGGAGATCCGTCGTAAGGAGATGGAGGCAGCAGCTGCAGCTGCCAAGCCCAAGCCTGAAGAGGTGGGCCGAGCCTTTAGGTGTAGCTACCAAGCTGTGAAGGGCTTGAGGGGACAAGCAGAACCAAGCAGAGCAAGTGCAGCTGGTTGCCAGCAGGATTTCTTGAATGAATGAATCATGTAGGCTGTTCAGTAGTGCAACACGCAAGTTGCTGAGACAAACCCCGTTGCGTCACACAGGTCATGGCAGCAGCTCAGGCGCGGCTGCCACCTGAGCCAGAGGACAGCGAACCTGGCCGCTGCCGTATCGCCATTCGCTTCCCAGATGGGTCACGAATCAACCGCAAGTTCCTGCGCACCCACAGTGTGCAGGTGCGCAATGGGTGCTTGATTGACTCATGGCTGCCTCGTGGGTGTTCGGGCTACGTGGCAGGTAGAATGGTTGAGACCAATCCATGCCACCTGAAGGCCCCCATGCAGCAGGCATGCAGGGCTGTCGGCAGGCCTGCTGGCAGGCCTGCAGCAGGCCTGTTCCCCCCCCCCCCCTCTCCCGTGCCCCTTTCTCCCCCGGGAATCCCACCTGCAGCTCCACACTTCCTGTGCTCACAGGTACTGTATGATGTCGTGCTGGCAAACGTGCATGAGGCTTGTGATGGACGGGCGTTCGTGATCGCGCCTGGTGTCCCTGGCGCAGCTGCCCTGGACGATAAGTCAGCAGAACTGCAGGCAGTCGGGGTGGCTGATTCACTGGTTACTGTGCGCTGGAGCTGACGTGCGGGGATGTCAGGATAACGAGATGTGCCATGGGCGCAGCAGGTACAACATTGGTGTACACGGCTCGTGGGCACTTGCGCAGATCTTCACCACCAACAGTTATCTGATCTCCAATGGATCTCAATGGAACAACCGGATGCATGAAGAGTTGGAGCAGCCGGGCCCCACTACTCCCCCGGGACCTGTGCAGCACTGCTTGCTGCCTCAACTCCTGCATGAAGAGCGATTCAGGCGGAGGCGGGGTGCAGGGCCCTGCTGTAGTTGCATTATGTCGTGTGCGTCTATGTGTGTGTGCATTGCAACAGGGCACTGTGCGCGCCTAATGCGCGGTATTGTTGCGAGTTGGTATACGGATTTCATAGAGAGCAGGCATGTGAGTAATTGCATACCCCGCACAAACTGGAAGGCCAAGGGGCAAGTTCACAGATCAGCTCCAGCGTGACCTCAGGCCGTGCATGGGGACTGAAGGCATAGCACGCAGCATCCAGGCGGGCGTGCGAGACCAACCAGCGCGAAAGGGACGCGTTGCAACTCAGTGTGTGACCATGACTGGGGGTGCTTGGCTCCGAGAGGCCCAGAACCCAGCGAGCTGCACCATATTCGTTACGACTCGACACGCCACGCGATACGCAACCCTACACAAGCAACCATTTGCACGACTCACTTGCAGGGTCGTGGACTTGTGAACGAAGCACCTGATACGCGAGCTTGATATATTTTCTTAACCTGCTTTGAGCAGGAGCACTAGTCGTGTCTGGTACTTTAGAGGAGTTGGAGGATGCGCAGCAGCTCCAGCTAGGCTATTGAGCAAGGGGCATCAGGGTAACAAGCGCTGAGCATAGTTGCTGGGCTGAACACCATGATTTCCTCAGCACTATTTCACTAGCAGCTCCCAGGCGGTATAAGGCGGATGTCGCTGCCTCTGACAATCGGTAAGAGCTTTGGAGCAGCCCTGCGTCAGGTTCTGAGGTCCAGTAGCTACAGGGTACCTGGGGCTTGCTGCCAACGTGCCGCAGATGCTCACGAAACGGGCTGCTCAATCGTGCCTGCAGACCTGTCAGGCCCCTGCGGAGATGCCCCGGGGCTGCAGGGCGTGGAGGAGCAGTTTCAGACGCAGTGCTCCCTGACCAGCCCCAGCTCCACCCCCCTGTCTCCCTTTTGCATGGCAGCACCACTGGACCTTGTTAAGGCATTCGAGGGCAAGCCAGGGGTGCTGCTGGGCGCAGCGGGGGGCTGCCCAGTGCAGAACCCATGTGCACATGAAGCTACATGCAGAGCCAATGCTGGACAGGAGGAGACGCACAGCTGCACCAAGCCGTGTCTCTCAGACGGCACCAACTACACCCTGTCCACGGCGCTGACATCCGTGGCTCCAGCGGGGGCCTGCCAGCAGGGCCCTGCCTGTCCTCCTCATGGTGTCAAGGCTGTGTGCGGGAAGCGAGCGAAGATGGAGGATGCATTCAGCGTGCAGACCAACTTCATCGACGTTCCGTTGTCCCCCGTTGACGGTGTGCCCAACAAGCTGCCAGCTCGCATCGCAGTGCAGGTGGGTGGTGGGAAAAGGGCTGGGGTTTTTGGGGTGCTGATCTCGCTGCTGCTGCCCTTGTATACAGCTGATCTGCGACTCGTCACGCTGTCCGCTGCAGGTTGGAGAGCAGCTCGAGCAAACACTTGCAGTTTCGCCAGTGGGCAGCGTGCCCCTGTCGCCTGGCTCCACTGGCGGAGCCCCGTCGTTCTCTACGGACCAGGAGCAGCAAAGCTACGCTGGCAGCAGCAGCAGCAGCAGCTCTTCCGACAGTGGGGTATGCGATACCCTGCACTTCTTTGGGGTGTACGATGGCCATGGTGGAACTGAAGCTGCACAACACTGTGCAACGCGGCTGCACCACCATCTCTCAAAGGCGCTGGCAGCTGTGGGTTCAGCAGCTGTGCACCCACAGGACGCGCTGTGCATGGCAGACGGCAGCGGGGTGCAGTGCCAGGCTGAATGGACGCTGTGCCATGGCAGCGGCGACCAGCTTGACACACCCGAGGCCTCACCACCCACCACTTGCATGTCCGCTCACTGTGGGTTGGTGGATGCTGCAGAGGCCCTCAAGAGCCAAAGCAGCCCACAGCACGAGCTGGAGCAGGGCGCATTCAATGATGGCGCGTCCAGCGGCAGTGCTGGCGACAGCCGCTCTGACGCACCCAGCATCACGCACCTGCTGGAGGATGCCCTGAAGGAGGCATTCCTTCGCACAGACGAGGAGTTTGCAGCAGATGGCTCAGCAGCCATGGTGGGCTCGACCGCGGTCGTGGCGCTCGTGGGCAGCAAAAAGATGTGGATTGCAAACTGCGGGGACTCGCGTGCCGTGCTGTGCCGGGGTGGCAAGGCGATCCAGCTCACAGATGACCACAAGCCTGAGCGCGAGGATGAGGCGGCCCGTGTGGAGAAGGCTGGCGGGCAGGTGCTGTTCTGGAATGGCCACCGGGTCATGGGCGTGCTGGCCATGTCACGCGCCATTGGCGATCATGGGCTAAGGCCATACGTGATCCCCGAGCCAGAGGTGAGGCACTGGGCCCATAGGGCACACTGCGAGCTGCGTGTGGGCTGTGCACTGCAGGATGCATGCCTGTGCTGTGGCTGCAACCTGCCTGGTGGGCTGCACGGTGCGGTCGCAGCAGCGGACCACTGAAATGCCACCGTGCTTTCCTGGTCGCGGCCCGCAGATCACTGTGCTGTCTCGGGCTGATGAGGACGACTTCCTGCTGCTAGCTAGTGATGGGCTATGGGACGTCATGGCCAACCAGGTGAGGCAGCCTGCAGCCGGAGCGTGGCCCGCATGGGCCCATGTGTATGGCGGATCTGCAGTGCATGCAAATCTAGGGCTTTGCTGTGCCTTGTATGCTAGGGACAAGCGGCTGTGGATTGCGTAGCACAGCTGTGCAGCCTCCTGCCCTGAACTGTGCAACCCATGCATACTCGCCGATGCCGTTGTGATGCTCGTGGGTTGGGGTGGGCCTTGCCCGCAACCATGCCCTTCCGCGTGAGGCCGTTGCGGCCACCACCCCATGCCACCCGCACGGCGCCAGCATGCGCATGGCAAGGCTATGCCACCCCTCCAGCACGCTCTCTGAGAGCTGGTTGGCAAGGCTGTGTTGCCAAGCGCGCTCTGTGGTGTGCCCATGTGGCCGCTGCAGGAGGCCATCAACCTGGCCATGCGCTGCCTGTGCCGCGCGCTGGAGAAAGGCGCGAGCCGCAAGGCCGCCGTGCGCATCGCGGCCAGCGTGCTGACCAAAGCCGCGCTGGACCGCGGGTCCAAGGACAACGTCACGGTCGTCATTGTGGTGCGTGCCTGCGCTCGGCTGGGCGGGGGGTTGCTTTGGGCTGGGCTGGTGCTTGTGCTTGCTCTCTTGGGGTGCTGCGAGATGCAGTTTGGTCGCGGGTGCATGTCAGGAAACCCATGGTTGTGTAGGTATGGGTGCCCATGAGCGCGACGTGCGTTTGCTGGCGGCTGGGTTCTGAAGATTGCTGTGCGCCGTCGCCTTTGCTGCCCTTCACAGGACCTCAAAACACCGCAGCCCGTGGCAAACGGTGGCCCCACTGAGGCAGGCGACGCCTGTGTCGAGGGGTGCGCCGTGGGCGGGCCGTGCTCCTTGGAGCCATGCGAGCCATGTGAGCCATGTGCACAGCTGGCACAGCAGGATACGATCATCGCCGGCGCACTTGGGGGGTGCTGCTAGTTACCTGCCCAAGCGATGGTGGAACGGCCGTGGCCTGAGGCCTGCACGAAGAGTGTGTGGCGGTGGACGGGGCATGCGACCCCGCCGCCGCCTCGCTCCTCAGCCTGCACTTTGCTGCTGCTGACTTGATAGCTACTAATCAACGCGGTAGTGGGTGTTTCCAAAGCGTCAGGCCACTGCTGTTTCCCTTTCCATGCGCTGGTGTGTGCGTGTTGTGCGCTGCATGCTGCTTGCGCGCGCTGTGCCTGCGTGTGGTTTGCCCTGGGGCTGTGCTGAGGTGTCCTTTAGCTAAAATGCAGGACATGCTTCAGGCTGCCAGGGGTAGAGCGTGTCCACATGTAGTGCCTGCGGCTGGGTTCGCCCCTTGCATGCCGCAGGCTTTTGTTGCGTGTTTTGCATGCTCTGGCAAAGTGCTGTAGCTGGAGTCGACACTGGGTTTGGGTCTCGTTTTCAGTGGTGGTTGCGCCTTAGTGCACCTCCTGTTGTATGGTTAAGTCTCACACTGGGTGAGTATTTGTCTTGCTGCTGCTGCCGCTGCTGCTAGAATTGACGCAGACGCAACTCGGGGGCTGTGCACCCCCAAACATGACCAAACATGGTGTTGGCGTGTGTGTTGAGACCACCCATGTGGTGTTACCCATAACTGCGACCGCTGCAAATGTGAGAGCGTGTGGCAGGTCTGCTGTTTGGTGATTGTGCTTGGCAAGCATTTGCACATGTTGCGCAGCGGTGGCCTAGAGCTGCTTGGCCTTGAAGACTTGACGACGCGCACTTTGCAGGGGTTTTTTGGCTGGCCATAAGGTTTCCGTCGCTGTAATGCAGCAAGAGTACAGGCACAGGTGCTTGTGAAGGATTGGCACAACCCACGCAGCTCTTTGTGTTTGTGATTACACCTTCAGTCGTTAGACTTTCAGTCAGTCATGGCGGGCAGTCCCCTGCTGGGCCACCCTGCGCTGGCACTTGATCATCTGGCAAGCCAGCCCAATGCATGAATTGCCTGCACCCCAACAAAGCTGCGTTTCTTGCCCATCGCATGGAATCACAACACCCGCCTGTGATCAAGAGCACCTGCTGTGTATTGCACCCCACGAGGGCTCTGTCTCTGCGTGCAGCCAACATATACAGCATACAGCTCCGCTGCTGCTGCTACGCATGGGAGCTTATGATAAGGCCCCACTCGCGGCACCCTCCCAAGGCCCCCACTTAAACACCCATTCTGGCACCGCCGTTTCACTGCCAGATCGCAAGCCGTTGGAGTAGAGTACATACCTATTCAGCAGCTCCAAAGCATATGAGCTCATAGCGCCTGGGCAATCCAATTTGCAGAGACGCCAGGCCAAGAGCCGGTGTATAGGAGCTGATCACGCATCGCTACTGCCACACTGCCTCCACTGTTGCTTCGTCAAAAGCCAGCTGGGTGGCAAATAGATGCCCAGGCTGCACACGCGCTCAGACTGCGTACCCTGCTGCCACCACAAGTGTGACGTACCGCCCTCCACTGAATCTGAGTACAATAATTGACCATGGCCCTGAGCATCGTGAGCAGCTCCCTACACCACCTGGGACCTTATCTGCATTGGTGCACACGGCCCACAGTCACGCCCTGCTGCTGGTGCAGATCTGGTGCAGCTGGCCTGACTGAGGTTCACCGGTGTCAGCAGCTGGCACCTAGGCCAATCGAGTAACCTCCATCCACGAGTGATCTCACATATGTAAATCCCAGAAGGGTCAGCTCCAGCTGCCAGAAGGAACCTGTCCATCGCAGCCACTTGGCAAACCCCAGGTGTGATGTTCGTTCTCTCAATCGATTCACTCGTAGCTGCTGGCCACCCCAAATAAAGAGCAGAGGCGGTCAGGCAGCCACCAGCTGCCCAGGTCCAGTCAGCCTGCTGTGGTTAAAATGGACCTGTTCTTGGCCACCAAGTGTGCAGCTGTGCGCTGCACGTCTGCGAGTTTAACGCCCGGTGGCGGGCGCCTCATGCCCCTCATTCCAGCGCTTGCTAGTGGGGGGCCAGTTGTCGCGGTCGGTGCCATTGCCGTTGACCTTGACTGCCATGTCCGTGGTGGAGCTGCCAGCTGGCTTGTCTGTGCTGAAGCCGTCATCGTCCGAGCGCTTGGGGTGCTTGGCATGCAGCGA
Source organism: Chlamydomonas applanata (assembly GCA_001662365.1). Taxonomy (NCBI): domain Eukaryota; kingdom Viridiplantae; phylum Chlorophyta; class Chlorophyceae; order Chlamydomonadales; family Chlamydomonadaceae; genus Chlamydomonas; species Chlamydomonas applanata. The sequence goes on from BDCZ01000111.1 coordinate 135,747, forward strand.
GTGGTCGATGCCTGCGGCAAGCAGAGGCGACAACGATAACACGTCAAGCGTGATGAGCTGATGACACATCCAGTGTTTGGCTACAGTATGGTTGAGTTGCAAGGGTGACGCCGAAGTGGTGATCCCATCAGTGCACTCATGCCACTGCCTTACACTGCTGCTGCTGCTGCTGCTGCTGCTGCCGCCGCTGCCACCACTGGTGGTGCTTTGGAGGCTGCAGCAGGTTTGCCCATAGGCTACAGCCGCTCATGAGGCGGGTAGCCGCAGTGTACGTGGTTTGGTGGTGTCGTGCAGTGCTTTGGTCATGCCAGTGTGAACGCTCGGATGTTGCTCTCCTGGGATCAACAATATTGATTTATGCATGAACCACGCAGCGGGCTACGACAGCTGCTCCCTAGCGTGCACACACACACGCACACACCTGGTGCCCAGCCACTCTGTGCATCCGTGCCTTGGCTGCATGCACACAGAAACCATCAAGCCGCACTCACCGCCTAGCTCAGCTTCTGCGGAGATGCGCAGCTGGTTGGCCCACTTGAATACGAGGAAGAAAAGGCCCATGGTCAGGCCCACCCAGGCAGTGATGAACAGCACCTCAATGAACTGAAGCAGTACAGCAGTACGTGTGTGCGGTACGTGTGTTAAGGTAGGGTGTTGTGGAGTGTTGATTGTATCTTTGTATGTCGAGTGGATCTGTGGTGCCAGCGGATCACCTCAGGTCAGGTCAGGTCAGGTCGACCACTCGACTGCAATGAGCAGTGAGATAACATCAGACCAACCAACAACACCACGTTGACCACGGGTGGTGTGTCGGCCGGCTGCTAACCTTTGCGGTGCTCGCTTCCAACGGGGTGCTAGGTGCTGTAGTGGGGCGGCTCCCGGTATTTCAGGCTGGCTTGGTCCTCTAGTGCTTGTGTTTAGATAACGACTGTCAGGCTCCGGCATGCAGACACATCTGTGAAACGCCGTGTTGTTATTATTATTAACCAACAACATGTATGGCCAGCACCCATGCTCATCAGGCAGTGCATCCCAGCATTGGAGAAGGCCTTGGCGGCTTGGGAGGTGTTTGTAAACGGGGTGTGGACCCAGTGAACTGCTGGGCCCTGATCCCTGGCCAGAAGGCACTGAGTTCACAGTCTTCACATGGCTGCGCGCACCTGACACAGCATGAGTTGGCCGTGGCCGCCATAGAACCAGCCATGCTTCTTGCCAGCTAGGCCGTACACTTGCTCCACGTACGCCGGCTTAGCCAGCAGCCCCACGAACAGCACGCCTGTGGGAAAACCACCATACAGTATAGATGGTATGAAGTCTCATAGTGGATGAAGTCTGGTGAAAAATGGGACAGAAACTCAACAACAGGCACACTGTAGTGACCACATGTTGATCGCATGGCATGCCGCACGTATCAACCCCCGTGGCAGGGGCCCAGGTTACAACGCCCAGGAAGCCCCAAGATCACAATACAATTCAATAGAAAGCCGCAGACAGCCTACACTTCATCAAATAAATCTTATAAATGCCCTTTAGTACTGTCATGGGAACTGATGTGAGCAGCGCTACACCTTGCGGCGGCTGCACACCCACCGTATGCGCCCACTCCCATGTGCAGCGGGGATGCCCCCACCGCATCATCAATGTGCAGCCGCAGCAGCAGCGCCTCAAACGCAACGAACACCAGGGGGGCAAGCGCGCCACACTGCGGCCAGCAGGCACCCACGTGCAACGAGGCAGGGCCACAATCAGGTCCATATGCCAGATCTCCAGCAGTGTTAAGACAGTGGTGTGATAATGAATAATAACATGGCAGTCGACATCTGTTCCATCACGGGCACGCGCCGAGGCCCTGATGGCATCTCCAACGCGGACCTGTTTGAGCTCGCACAGTCCAAGCCTTTGAGGCAACAGCTTGCTGATAGACAGATGCGTTTTGCAGGTCATGTGGCACGCAGAGCAGACAGCCGGCTGGTAAAGCAGATGATGTTTGCCACGGGGATTCACGGTCTGGCTCGGCCTGTAGGGAGGCCGCATACAGTGTGGTTTGATGGCCTTAGGCACGCGCTAGAGCAGTTGGGGGTTCAGGGTACATGGTACCAGCTGGCTCAGGACAGGGAGGGGTGGAGGAGGTTATGTGGGCAAGCTGCTTGATCTTGATGCGTACTTTGTTGCTCCCTATGCCTTGCACTCTGGAGGTGGTGTGCATTGCACGGGTGCAGTTGGTTTGACACATCACCCACCCCTAGGCTCCCGGGCCCAATGCTCGTCCCGCCCGCCCCGCATACGGCCTGCCCGTCCGTCACCGTATGGCCTGGGTACCCTGTGGCATCAGCATGTTGCTGTTGACCACGGGTGGTGTGTCGGCCGGCTGCTAACCTTTGCGGTGCTCGCTTCCGACGGGGTACTAGGTGCTGTAGTGGGGCGGCTCCCGGTATTTCAGGCTGGCTTGGTCCTCTAGTGCTTGTGTTTAGATAACGACTGTCAGGCTCCGGCATGCAGGCACATCTGTGAAACGCCGTGTTATTATGATTATTATTATTATTATTATTATTATTATTATTATTATTATTATTATTATTATTATTATTATTATTATTAGTAGTAGTAGTAGTAGTAGTAGTAGTAGTAGTAGTAGTAGTAGTAGTAGTGGTGGTGGACATGTGACGTGTGGCTTGCGTGCTATGCTAGGTGCCCCCTGTAGCTCGTGCCCCAACTGAGGGCCATAACAGCTTTGTAAACCGTCGCAAACCATGCAAGGTGAAGATGCACCTATAAAGGAGCACCAAGCAACACAGTTTCGCAAAGCTTTTCCAACCATCTACACAGCAAAATGTAACACCACCATTCCTACCACAAGAAGGCAGCGGCCCGAACTCCCCAACCCCCCCTCCTGTCAGACATACCAGCAGGGCGGCCCATGGCTCGTACACAGAGCAGCCAGCAGTCACGCCCACTAGGCCGGCCAGGATGCCGTTGCATGTGTTCAGCTGCGCAGCGATGTGCAGTTTATACACTTTATAAACAGTTATTTGAGGGATGACATGCCGTACACCCCGCCCAAGCGGGTGAATCCAATCCATCGGCATGGCAGTTAAGCGCCAGTGCAGCGTGCACCCAACCATGTCCTACAGCAGTACATGCTAATAAATAATAACACGGCGTTTTACATATTCATCTGCTGCAGCAGTGCAGCCGTGTTATTATTATTATTAGCAGTACAGCGCCGGCATGCATATAACGGAACTCACCACGTCCCACATGCCCGACTGCCAGAACTTGAACAGCAGCATGCTCACACCTCCAGCAGAGCCGCCCAGTGTGGTGGTCACTGCAACGCGCGCCACGATGGCCGCATTTGTGAAGGAGGACACCTGCATGGGGGGCGAGGCCAAGCAGGGTTGTGTGTTAAATAGAAAACGAGGGGGAGATAGGAAACAAGCCGAAGGCACCCCAATAGCAGGCAATAGATCCAGCCAGATCTAGCCAGATTAATAATAAGATTATTAACACGGCGATCTAGCCAGATTGAGTGGGTACAAACACGCTCGCACGCTCACACACATGGAGCATCCGAACACAGCGCCGCGTTCGTACACGGGATTTGCACACGGGGTGTTGCTATGGTGGGTTGCGGTATCTTTCAGGGGATACCAGATGCAAGCAGAACTGCGCATGGGCGGTCGTGATCACGCCACCCCACCTTGAGCTGTGAGCCGGGGTTGAAGCCATACCAACCAAACCACAGGATGAACGTGCCCAGCACCACCAGGGTGGTGGAGTGGCCCTGGAAATCAGCTGATGGCTTGCCGTTCGTGAAGCGGCCGATACGAGGCCCGATGATGATAGCACCCAACAGCGCGGCCACACCACCCACCATGTGGACCACCCCAGAACCTGTGTGCATTATTTTGCAAACAAGCAAAGCTATTGAAAACAAAGGATGCACATAGGTAAGACACATCTGTGACATGCCGTGTTATTATTATTATTACATAGGTAAGTGATGCGCTTGGGTGTGAGGGTTCGCACTCAAACTCCAAGGTCTTAAAGGGACTGGGGAAGGGAGCTGCTAGCACTGCCTTGTGCATTCAGAAGTAAGGCCCCCGGGCATGCGGTTGGCAGATGCCACTGGCTGGATCCCCTGTCGGCTGTGGGTGTTGTCCTGGTCAACCTGGTAAGCGTGCACCATACAGCTGACACAGACCTACCTGCAAAGTCAATGGCACCGGTCTCAAGAATCAGTGGCCATCCGTTGCCCTCCTCATCCTTGTGGAAGTCTCGGGACCAAGGGGACAGCCAGCCCTGTGCACTCCACAGCCCGTGCACCACGACCTGCAGCCCACGAGCAGAGAAAAGAAAGTAAAAACACCACGGACAGCGCTGCAGCTAAAGTGGGGACCGTGAGCATGCAGACCTGAGGTAGGGCCCACTTGTGGCATGAGATCTTCACCCACACACCACAGTGCGTGCGGGCCGGCTGTGACGCATGCAGCTAAGTCATTAGCAGACAACACCACCGCCTATGTGCTGGATGCGCATGAGCCCGTCCCATGTAAGCTTGTGTGCACGCATGCTGTCATGAATGCGCACCGGGTACACAAAGGCTGTCATGAAAAAGGAGTAGGAAATGTAGGCGGTGAAGGTACAGCGCTCGGCCACGGCACCAGACACAATGGTGGCGGCGGCAGCGGAAAACGCCCACTGCGGGTTGGTTAGAGTTCTGGTGGCTGAGTACCGTTCATATTCTCACAGGGTTGGCACAGTGGCAACCACACATGGATGCGTGCCTTACCCAGAGGGCGCGTGACAAGCAACGGCATGCAGCAGGCCAGTAAGCCAAGGTAAAAGATACAGCATGAACTCCACACGATCCATGTGGCAAGCCGTGTTGTGATCATCGCCGCCACACATGTTGCGCATGGACTGTCACACGTGAACTGTCACACATCGCCTGTCACGCATGGCCCCAGCCACAAGCCAACCGTGCCTGAAAGAAATAAGACTGGTAGCCCGAGCCGCCGGCATATGTGTCGGGGTCATCATATGATGCGTCCACCGTGGCCTTGATGGCAAAGTCCCAGGAGCCTGCGTGAATGTGTGATGCCATCCATGTTGTATTTCTTATGCCTAGAGTGGGTGAGTGGCGTGGGAGGAGGGTTAAGAAGGTGGCACAGGGCGGCCAGAGCTGTGTGCTGGTGCATCAATGTGCAGCCAGCTCACGGCCGTCAGGCTTCGGCTGTGCGCAATGGTATGGTGCTGTTTCATGCTGACGCGCATGCAGCACAAGCTGTATCGCCTGCTGACGCCATGCGGGTGCAGCATGCCGTGGCATGGGTAATTGAGAGCCATGCCGAGGCCTTCCAAGACATGCTGCAGCATGTACAGGCGTGTTGGACGAGCCGTTAGAAATGCTTTGCCTGGAGACACAGTGCACCCAGTGTTATTAGTATTACAGTGCACCCAGTGTTATTATCATTACAGTGCACCCAGTGTTATTATTATTACAGTGCACCCAGTGCGCTCACCAATGAAGGAGTTGATGTACTTGCCATCCTTGGCTGGGGCAGAGCCAAAGGCAAAGCCATAGCTGCAGGAGGTAGCGAAGGCACCAATGACAGGCAAGGGTCAGGCACTCAGGCGTCAGGGTCAGGCACTCAGTTCAGCAACTCAGCATGTTTCGATTGTCCCAGCTCCATGGTGGGGTGTCAAGATCACGTGACGTGCGTCACACAAGGCAGGCATGGAGGCAGTGCATCTGTCAGGAGTAAGACAGGCTGTATTAAGTCAATGGTTTCAAGGTCATTGTTAGCTGGGGCGTTGGCGTTGATCCCGAGGGCGTGGTGGGTGTGGGTGCAGTTGGTGGGGGCGGTCAGCTGGTGTGTCTGCCGCTACATGTGCCTGGCTTCAGCTGCACATGCAGCCCCACGCACCCGACTAAGTACCTGCAGGGCACAAAGGCAGGGGCAGAAAGAGCATGCATCAAGAGGTTTGGTAGCACGCACTTCCGCAACACTGGAACCAGGCTGCAGAGTAAGGAGCAGGTGCAGTTTGACATATCACGTGTGCCATGGCCTCGGTGGTGTGGCATGTGTCTACTCCGCGGAACAGCAGCACAACAGCCACGCACCACGCAATGCCGCCCACACAAGCATCAAGAACATTCTTGAGCATGATGTTGTTCACGGACTGGGTGCGCACGAGGCCGGCTGCGTGTGTGTAGCAGCGTGTGGTGTGGGAATGGTGTATTGGGTAGAGGGAGAGGGAGGGCCGCGCTGGCATATGGGCAACGGATTCCAGCCAAGCTGCCCGGCGGAAGAGGTCACGAAGGTCAAGCCCGATTCAGTATGTAGTAGTGCAGCTGCTGTGGCGCCCGGAGTTAGCATCGCAAAGTTCACTGGCCTAGTGAGTCGGAAGTGGCATGTTCGTATGTATCTTCAGCAGTGAATCACTACTTACTGCAAAGCATCGCAAAACCAAGCTGCATCATGAACACCTGCGCGTAGGTTGCATATGAACGTCAGACAGGTGGAAGGTCTGCAACGGGGTGCGTGGCAGTTTTGCGCTCATGAATGAACTGGAGACGACTGCACGCGCGCTTGTGAAGAACGCTTCAAACCGGCGGGGCCGCTGCCACGGGGCCATCCACGGGGCAAAAAGAGCAACACGGGGCATCCACGGGGCATTATGGGAATGGCAATGCTCACCAGGTAGCCACTGTTCAACAGGAACGAGGTGTCCAGTCCAATTGTGAGGTCCTTGGATGCAGAGCTTGCATCTGCCTGGATGCTTGCCATCCAGGACAGCGCGCATTTGACCGCGTCATCCTGAAAGGTGCTGCACCCAGTAGCATCTTCGTTGGTGCAGAGCTTCTCTGTGCACGCCCCACACAGTGCCTGCAGCTCAGCAAGTAGGTTGACGGTGCAAGCCATGCAAATTGATTGTGCCTCTTCCTTCTACTCGCCCACTGAGGCCCTTTCAGAAGAAATGAGGTCCCTGTGACGTATGGAATAGCTGCCGCGTCGTTCGGGTTCGATTGCGTGTGGATCGCAAGCGTTCACATGCCGTATCTATCCCTATTGTGCAACAGACACATGCCACGTGTGGAAGGGCCAACAGCCACCAGAGGCTGGGCACATCTGCAGGCAAAGCCTCGAGCATGGAGGCAGCCATACCTACTGAGCTAACTTTGAACGGGGAGGTGAGTGGAGTGAAGGGGCTTTGAGAGGTGCTGCACTGCTGCTGTATGTTCAACAGCTGGCTGTGTGCACGTCAGGCCCCCCAGGCGCCCACGCTGGTGCCGCCGATACTCCCGCCATAGATGCTGCCGCAAGTGCTGCTAACACACACGTTTTTTTACCTGTACACGGCTGGACTCCTCGCACTGACCTTCCCTCGGCCTGCTGTGTTGTCCCGGGGGCCACAGCCTGCACCAGGCGCGTTGTTTGAACCATGCCACGCCACTTACACCCGGGCGCCCGCATGCTGCAATTGCGCCACCGCAACACCAGCCTTGCACTCGCATGACATTTCATACTGTATATAGCTGGGACCCATGCCTGCTTGAATAAGAACCAATGTACTGTACTCTGTCAGCCCCACCAGTCCATGCACATTCGCCATTGGTTGCAGGACTTGCATACCATTGCTACTTGACTCTTTCATTACCCACGTGCGCTCACCCTGTGACCGCTCAAGCTGCATGTGCACAGCTGGATCTGTTTGCGTCTCTGTACGATGGACAATTCTCACTTGCAGGATGCCATACAACGTATGCAAGTGTGTCTTGCGCTCATGTAGTGTGCTCTGTGTGCATGCTTGAATGGCAATGTGTGACAGTTGAGATCCCTGAGCAACCCCCCGGAGCAACCATATAAACCAACCGCAGCCTTGGCATATGGTTGTACTGCTTGTACAGCTGCCCCAGAGCTCCATCTGCTCACAGATCCATGACACCAACTACAGCTGCATGGGGGCCTCGCCAGTCACCAGCTGCACGCTCTGCATGCACCATCAAAACAAGGCATACGATCACAATGTCAGAGATGCACCACCGGAACAGGTTAGGCTGCGCAGAGACTGACAGTGAGAAATGTTAACTTTTGCAAACCCAGCCACAACATCGTGAAGAGTTCAGGGCAGGGGGTGCAGCTGACAGCTGGCCACCGGACGCGTGCAGCTGGCTCTGCCAGCCGCAAAGGCACGGGGGAGCATGTGGAAAAGTGTGATGGCGGTACACCTGGCAGTACACCTGCTGCACCACCCCAGTGAACACCTACCTGAGTCATCCATGCGCCAGGCGCCTCGCAACCCTCTGCCTGGCGGCCCACAACCCACAAGTACACACACTTGCTGACCAATGGCGCAGCTCGCCCTGCACTGCTGTCAACCGTTGACTGGTTGTACTGCACGCCCACCAGCTCCAAATACGTGCTCTCATTGATCATGTACCGCCTGAGGCTCTCAGCCACTGTGTGACGTAGCAGCGGGCTGTACATCGGACTCTGCAGGTGTGGACACAGCACACAGCACAGCAGGGAGTTGAACGGTCCTTGGCAGTACAACCTTGGCAGTACAACCTCGACTGCTCTCCCAGCATCCTTCCAGCAGCTCTGACGAACCACAGCACGCAGCCTATGACATGATGGCATGCAAGCCTTCACGAGCCACCAGCCGCTGCACAACGCCACAATGCAGGAACCCCGCCATGCCCCGTCCCATTCATGCCAGCCCACCAGCGCAGGTTTGAGCACAAAGCCAAAGCACCTGGCATGCTGCCACAGCAGCCCGTGAAGGCCAAACGCACCTGCAGCATGTGTGCGAAGCGCTCCACTGGCCCTGTGGCCGCTTGATTCTCGGGCGATGCGAAGGCAAACACGCGCTCGGGCCGCCCCTCCCGCAATGCCGCCAGCTGTGCCTGCACCACCACTTCTGGCCCCACACCAGCGCTCGGCCCGGCCAGCTCCTCACCGCCCGCCCCCACTGCCTCACCGTTCACCGACAGCAGCCGCCACGCTTTCCGGATGCGGGGCGCACTGCGGTACCTGCGGTGCAGCGGCAAGTAGGTGGCCTTGCAGCAGAAACAGCAAGCTTCCCAGTACACTCCGTGTACATGACATATGAGTGCATACTCGTCATGTCTTGTGTGCTCGCTCATGGTATGTACATTGCAGCAATGAGTGCCTCCTTCAAGATGGAGCACCTGCTTGCGTTAATGGAAAGTTTTGCACTGCCAGCAAAAGCATCCTTTTCACAGAACACGCCTTGACCCGCCTATGCACGTGCCACAGCCACTCACTGTGGCTGGATGTCGTCCTGTCGCTCCATGGTCAAAGTAAGCACTACCTCCTCGCCATGCTGCCCTGTGACGAGGCACCTGCACGCAGCATCATGCACACCACACGTCAGCCAGGTGTGTGTGTGTGTGTGTTGGTAATATCGTACGCCCATCATGGCGCATAGATGCCTGCCGCAAGACAGGTGTGAGCTTCTGAGGCCACGGATATGTCGTATGAGTGCAGCAGCAGCCGACAGTGCTGGCCGTGTGCTGGCATCGTCGGTCCGTGCCCTGCGGCGTCAGGAATGGGGAGGGCCTCACGTGCTATGTTCTTATGACCTGTGCATGTAGCGGGCTGGTATATGAGCTCCACATATACAGCTGAAAGCATGTCTAGACGCCCTTTGCTGCCATAATGCAGGCCACGCACCTGTGCACACAGCGGTCTGGGGTGAGCGAGAAGGTGGACAGCAGGGTGGCTGACTGTGGGCAGGAGTGTACTAGGTGGCGCTGGGCGAAGGAGTCCAGGGCCATGCCAGTGGTGGAGGGCCGGTCATGGACGCACACAAACTCAGCCACGTCCTGATGGGAAGAGAGCGCAGGTAGGTGGTGGCATGTGTGTGCGGGGTGGGGGTGGTGCGATAGGGGGCCCGTTGGGACAGGAGGGCGGAGCGTGCAAGCCCTGGTGTGAGTCTGTACTGATATGAGTATGACAAGGGGGGTATTTCAGGCTGGCTTGGTCCTCTAGTGATGGTGTTTAGATAACGACTGTCAGGCTCTGGCATGCAGACACATCTGTGACACGCCGTGTTATTTAGGGGGTGTGTCGCCAGCATGCTGCGGGAAGCATGCGGGGGCATAGCAGCTGTACGCAGAGCAAGCTGGAGTCGCAAGAGCTGGTGCTGCTGGATGGGCATTGCAGCTGCTCAAGCCTGTCCTCACCCGGAAGCTGATGTCGTTGAGCGAGGACCTGTGGAGGTGGACAGGTGCCATGCGCACCAGACGTTGCATGGAGCTTGCAAGCATGGAAGCCACCCAACCTCCAGACACCTCCTACCCTGCAGGCTTACCCGTTTGTCTTGCACGCCGCAATGTACGCATCTAAACATGCGTCTGGTACGAGCGTCATCAGTTCCTGGCTTAATGCTGATTGTGAGCTGATGGACTCGAGCAACGACGTGACTGCCGTCTGCGTCTTGTTTGCATCGTCCGCTTGGCATCTCGCCAAGACATCAGGGTTTCTAGGGTTCCTGGATGTTTTAGGTTTGAAGAGGTAAGCATGCCTACATCCATGATGTTCTGACTGGTGCCTGCAGTGCCTACCTGCCCCCCTGTGGTACTGTATACTGTGCATGGAGGGGCGCAGGTGGTTTGGTGACCAATATATGGCTGGGCAGCAGGTAAAGCAAATGCCTACTGGCGGGATCTGCTGTCTTCAAATTCTCCTTCATATGACCGTCCACTATGACTTGCTGCTACTGTTGCTGCCTTATCAGATGTTATTTTCAAAGCGGGCCAACACGTAATCATCGGCAGCGATGGCGGGATTTTGTAAACGAGGCGTAGAGCTGCTGAAAGAAATCGTCAACCATGACCCAGATACACTGTCGCCATACAACGTAAGACATTGCAGCCTGTGATGGAGCACGCTTTGCAAATCTGGGGTATGAATAGTCAGCCACCTGTCACGCTCATGCAGGAGGAGCTCGTTCGGCTAGTCTTCAGTGAGACCGACGAGCACTTCAAACACGCGCAAGGCATCATTCGGTGGGTGTGGTGGTGCGAGTGGGGCAAGGCATGTGGGTGGTGGGTGGCGCATGGCGCATGCTGGTATGCAACAAAGCTGGAAGTTGAGCTCACATTGCAGCACCTCATGCACACATGATGCATGCCCGTGCAGGGAAAGCGCGGCAAGGGTACCACAAGATGGTGAAGAGCAACAACAAGAGGAAGAGGCCGGGCCAAGCGGGGAATTCCGCAACCCAGCAGACGCTGTGGCACTCGTCGTGCATTACGAGAGCATGAGCAGGAACAAAAAGCTGCTGCTGTCCTACATGTGCGTGCTTCTGTGCTGACGTTGTTTCCGAGTTGAACCGCATGCAGTGCGTTGTGGGCATGCTCCACCTAGATTGCAACCATGCATGTGCGCAGTGTGGCAGGTTCGGGCATGCAGCATGGGACCGGACCATCACTCCATTCCATTGCGAACCTGAACCTGCACGCTGTCTTACCATGCGGCCTGCAGGCTGCAACGTGTGGATCGGCTAAAGCACGTGCGGTGGCAGCACAGGGGCCTTCCAGCACACGTGTCTGAGGCATGCAGCCCCCAAGAGGTCGAGGTGAGGCAGTCATGCAGCATGCACCAGCTACGGAGCAGCAAGCACACATACAAGTGCACGCAGCTTCGTACGTCCCCCTGCCCCATGGGCTCGGACAGACATCTGCGAAAACCTACGATACTCATAGCACCTGCATCGCTGCTGGTCATCACAACTCCCATGGCCCCTCATACCAATCATGTGGGGCTGGGGCTTCACCTGTTGCATGCATGTGGCATGCTTGCGGCTCGCGCTCATGAGCTTTCTGTGGTGCTTTCACTGGGCCGCAGTTCTACCGCGCATATGACAAGCTGTTGTCCAAGTACATGGGCAGGCTGGAGGGCATCGGGCATGACCTTACCCTGGTGAGCTGGAGAGGGCAGGGGGGAATACTGGCAGCTGTGGGTGTTGTGTCGCACCTGTCGCATACGCTGGCTTGCAGCGCGGTCGACACCTGGCACTGCATGCCGCTGCTCACACTATTTGCCGGGTTGCCACACGTGCTGCAAGCTGCATCTCCCACTGGTGCCATGGAGAATCAGCCCACCAGCACGTCCCATGGCCATCAGTACATCCACCCTCTCACATAGCCTCACCCAAAGCCAACCTATCAGTTCCAAAAACCAACCAACCAACAAAACCGTCAACCAACATATCAACCAACGCACCAAACTACCTACTCAACCAACCTACTAACCAGCCAACTAACCAACTAACCACGCCTGGCCGCAGGACGTGCGGCCCCCGCGCGACAACCTGATGCAGGTGCGCGTGGTGAAGGACGCCGGCGCGCACCTGTTTTCATTCGGCCGCATGGCACTGCGCGAGGGCGCGCTGCTGAAGCTCCCGGCAGATGAAGCCGAGCCGCTGGTCACCGCAGGCGTGCTGGTGGCCCACGACCGCTCCGAATTCGTGTGAGCACACTCAACTTGTGAGCTCACACAGCTCGGAGCAGGCACCTGTGTGGAGTCGATGCAGGCAGTACTACAGGCAGTACTATAGGCAATACACCACTTGTACCTCTGCGAAACTGCGTGTACTGCTGCCCTCAGCACAGCATCAGTCAGCGCACTGGCCGCTGACCACCACCGGCAAAGGCAAGGGCAGCAGCGACAGCGGCAAGTGCCTGTGACTTGTGGCTTGCGGGTGCCAGGCTGTACAGAGTGCAGAGGCATATGCCAGGGCTGGTCTGTTCAGCTGGACTGCTTGGTGGGGGTACAATTATGTGGGGGACGCTGCACGCACCACTTGAGGGGCGCCCTAGCAAGCTGCCACACCAACAGGATTACAACTGGATTCTGATGTGCAACGAGATCTCACACGTCATCCTTATCAACTCACACTGGAAAGCATCATGGGCGCCTGCAAGCATGCTAGCCCCTCCTTGCATTGTAACTGGTCTCTTTTGTTTGAACACAGTGCGGCGCTTTGTGCACACGGCACGTCACACTGCCCAGTGATCCTGCCACCAGCGGTGCTCAGCACCAGCCTTGTTGATTAGCTGTTTTATTTGAAAAAGTATTTAAGAGCCTCAGAACCCTTGCGATGGATCTGCAGGTGTCCTCACACCATATCAAGCATTGATTCCCGCGCCCTGCTCCCAACAGTTTCCCGGGTGCCATTGCATGGTGCTGCCGTGTCCGTATCAGGGCGCATGCTTGATTCAACCCACCCCAGCCTCCGTCATGCCGTATTGTTTCATCAACACCGTATCGATGCCACAGACACGGCATACGTAGCAAGGGCATACGCGCATGGAAGCAGAGTGCTGCCAGCATCAGCATCCAGACCTTTGAATTCAAATGCATGACAGTCAAGCTGCTGGTGGAAGCCAAAGGCTGTCGCCAACAAACCCCAGGCTTGAGCGATAGACACACCACTTCTAGAATGAAGGCGAAATTGAGCAGCCATGCGCTGGCAGTTGATCACTCACAATCTGAAAGCTAACATAATGATGTGTTTGCTGACCCCCTGATCCATCCCATGCACCCCGGTGTACTACGCCGGTACAGTGAATGATTTCAAGCATACTTGCAACATCCGCTGCTCTCAGCAGGCCAGCTGACCGGCAGCTGTCCGACCTGCCCATGCCCACTACAGCAGCAGCATGCTTGTATGGCTCACGCTCGCTTCGCACCTGCAGTCCCAACTGCTGGCGGTGCACCCCCACGCACACTTGGCTCCACTGAAATCCCTGGACCAACAGATGCCCGGTGGAACCCCCCAGCCTGCGCGGCGTTCCCTGGGCCGCCCGCCACCCCCATGTCCATGGATGCGCGCATGGAGCGTTGCGCAGCACGCATCGCGTGTGGCCCTGAAGCCTCCATTTGGGGTGCCATGGATACTCTGCGGAAGCCACCTGGGCCTTGGAACTGCGCATGGGGGGACCACACAGGAGCATCACAAACCTGGCGTCTGCGCATGCTGAAGCAAATGCACTCATACACAGCATCACATCACGATGCTGTGTGTATAATAGTACGGTATTGTTTTTATGCCCTGTATGTTTGCCGATGCTTGCTCTGATTTCGTGAGGTGTTGGTTAGGCTTGTGCCTTCAATCAGGTTCACCCAGGGACCACAGGCCACTATGAGCAAGCTGAGTAGAGGATGTTGCATGATCGCGCACCACTGGTTTGTCAGCTGGAGACACAACGGACATACGGCGCAAGGATGGCTCATGTGCAGCAGCCAGCGCCGCCGCAGTTGGGGGCAGCTCCGCCTTCTGGCCCACTGCTGCCACCGCCTTGCTGGCTTCCTCCGTCCGCTTGGCCTCGGCCACCTAGCGGTACAGACAGCAGGCAGTACAACAGGCAGTACAACAGGTGGTTGCAGGCATTTAGAGAGCTGCCTGGGGCCATGCTATGTCCCCACCTGCCCACCTACTGATGAGATCAATCTGAAACCAGGTTACGTAAGCAGCACGCGTGGGGGCACACCCGTACCAGCCGACTGTCTATCCAGGCTGCAGCAGCACCACCCAACACACCGGACAAGGCAGCACCAGTCCAACGATCCCATGCTACAAGCAATCCGCGCGGCCATGCTGTGCAGTGGAAGCCAACTAGAGCAACACGTGCACAGTGCACAGCTGTGCTCTTGAGCACGCTTGCAACGAGCATGGGCCTGTTACTTTGATGCAGCTGCCCGTGGTTAGCAGCGGCTGAGCCACGTGTGCACGCACCCAGAATCTGAAGTTCTTCATCACTGCCTTGAGCACCGGCTTGGCAGGGGTGAAGCGGTGCACGTAGTTGTTGAACAGAGGCAGCACCACAAACTCGAAGAATCCCACCTGGCTCTTCGTCACACCCTGCTTGGTGCGGTCACACAGAGGTGAGATGGGCAGACCCGCAGCACTCTCAGCATCACCCTGATTGAAGAACTCCGCCTCCAGGGCACTGACCCATTTGAGGTGGACCCCCAGAGGTGCAGACAGATGGCCGAGGTCAGCACACTTGAGTGCCATCTGCAGGCTGAGCAGCTTATCATTGTCGGCCACGGGCATCAGCGTCTGCATCAGCATGTTGGTCGTGTCACCCTCCGGGGTGCTCTGGCCGGGGTCTGCGCTGGTGTTGGAGCCTACAGTGCCTCGGCTGCTGGGCTGCATCGACACGTGGGGCGAGTGGGAGCCTTTGGCTGCGTTGCTCGCGTTGGCCGTGCCGCCGCGGCTGCTGGGCGGCTGGCCAGGCTTGGTAGAGGTGTTGAGGCGGTGCAGTGCACTGAAGGAGCCCATGATCTGTACAATGGGTGCACGTGGGGGTAGAGGACAGCAGGCGGCACTCAGAACAGAGCCGGCACTCAGATATCAGAGATATGGTTCAGCACCAATATAAGGCAACATAAGCCGTTTAGCAGGCGAGAGATGCAGCTGTAGCCCAGCTCCCACACGCACACGCAAGCTGGTCCAGCACAAAAACAGTAATCCTGGAAGAAACAGGTGGAAAGTACCGGCCAAAGGTCCGTTGTCCAGCCCCCTTGGCTGCCCAGGCACACAGCTACGTCAACAAACAAGCGAGCCAACAAACATGCACATCACCGCACGCGCACCGAGAAGTGTTGCTTCATGTCAGTGGCCAGCACCAGCTCGATAACAAGCTTGCGCAGCTTGTCCCACTGGACTCGAGGCATTTTGGCGAGGAAGTTGAGGGAGGGGTCCCTCAAGAGGTCAAAAGCAGCCGCCAGGTGGTGGTTCTCCATTGGCGAGCGGTCGTTATCTGCAGCGGCATAAGGCGGTGGTGTCACGGTATGCGTCGGTGAGCTGTGTTGGTGCTGAGCTTGGTCCTGAGCTACTGCACCTCATATGCAAGCATCACTTTGAGCACGCATGGCACACCTAGCACAACCAGGACTGCAGCACCGCAGTTCATGACTGCGTAAAGCCGTGTAATGATGATGGTGATGATAGCACAACCGGGAATACCAACTCAATGGGCACGCATCATGGCAGACAAGGCTGACACAGCGCAGCGCAGCACCGCCCAGCACAGCACAGCACAGCACAGCACAGCACAGCACAGTACAGCACAGCAACTTACAGCGCACAGCCAGCTCGTCGTGCGCGTTGACCAGGTAGTCGTTGGTGCGGCCCCGATGCTCGTAGTCATGCACGATTGCCGCCAGGTACGCACCCAGCATTGTTAGGTTGTCCACATAACCAGGCACAAGGCCACCGCGGTGCATCAGCACGTGCAGCGTCTGCAGCACATCGGCGGCATGGATGCGGTTGTGGTAGGGGTTGTGGCTGTACCCCTCTTCCACCGCTCGAAGGAAGCGCGCAAGCTTGACGGCATCCAGGTTGCCCCAGCTGATAAGGCCCGACGTGTGCAGCAGCCAGTACCCGAGCACCGACAGTGGCCGGCCATAGCACACGTCGCACAGCGTGAATGCGTCAAAGGACCATTGGTTGGCCGTGAGCAGTGTGGCGTGTAGCTCGTCACGTAGTCCTGCAGACGGGGCACTCATGCGTGCACCCGACTGGCACCATTCGCTGAGTTGGCCGATGGACACCGCCACAGACCCACGGCTGCGTCCATCATTGCAGCAAACACCGCAGCACCCGGCACCGCGTGCATCAGCACAGCTGCTGTACGCTGCTCAAAGTTGAACAGGCGGCCTTGATTGGTTGTTCAGGAGGAAACGCATTGAGAAGCACCAGGGCTGAGCACCAATGAAACTGCAGCCATGCGCGTGCTGCGTAAGAGCACCCTTCTGCAGGCCGCCTCAAACGTACCCCCCTTGTGCTCCGTGCAATTCATCCTGTGTCTCAGGCACAACAGCGCCTAAGCAGCCCCTCACCCCCCACCCCTCAAAACACACACACGCATGCAAGCCACCACCATGCAAGCCACCATGCAAGCCACCATGCAAGCTCACCTCGTGTCAGTGTCGGCGAGGCGCAGGTGTGCATCTACGTCAGGCACTGCCTGCTTAAGCTTGGCCGCCGCACCCCCCTCCTCCTCACCCTCCGCCCCTTCTAAGATCGTGCACAGAGCATCCGCCAGGGAGTCAAAGCCACGGCAGCTCTGCAATGTCACCAGTAGGTGTCCTGCAAGCTCGGCCTTGCGAGGTGGAGGAGCATGCACCCCGCCCCCGTTGCTGCCCACACCACCACCAGCACTGCTGACACCCCTGGAGCTGCCCGGTAGGAGGGCAGCTGGGTCTGAACCTGCTGATGGTGACGTGCGGTCATGAACGGAGGTGCCATTGGGAGCTGGCCCCATTGAACCCTGGGTGGGCACGACTGGGGCTCGTGGGCCTGTCATGGGTGGTAGGTTCCATTGGCTGAGGCTGGAAGTGGGCAGCATAAGCGTGGCCATGCTGTCTGCAAAGGTGTGATGAGCTGCAATGCCGACGCTGGGGCCGAGCTGCTGGTTGGTGTAGCCCTCTGCAGTCACGGCAAGTCAGCAACGTACAGTCACGTGCCATACAGCTTGTATTGGTGATGGCGCATGCAGGCGATGTGGGGTGCATGGGGGATATGGCCTGTATCGTGTATGAGCTGGGGTATACCTGGCCACTGTGCCCCCACCCCCACCCGCTGATGTGAGGGCAAATCACAGCACAGCCGACATGACAGCGGCAGCAGCAAAGCAGAGAAGTACAGCAGCTGCTGCACTGACCGCGAACACACCCTCAGTTGCAAACTGTGCAGTTGTGACGAGGACAATGACCAAAATCACACTAGCTGAGCCTGGGGCCGACATACAGCAAGCCAAAGGGCCTGCAGCCATCGTGACATGTTGTTGGACCCACCTGCTTGAGCTGCTGCCCCATCAACTGACAACCGAAGAACTCCGTCCTCCTCCCCCTCCTGACCCCCATGCACCACCACCACATCACTCAGGCTCAGCCGCCGACCCGCCGCGTGGTTTGAGGCCGCTGCTTCCTCCATTGCCTTGGATCGCGGCGCGTCAGACTGGTGCAAGCCCAGCAGCTGCGCCATCAGCGCACGCTGAACTTCATCATCCATGTTGGCCGCGTTCACCATGCGGCCCGCCAGGTCCTGTACTGCCGGGCGGTACACGTCTGCCGAGTTCTGGAGTGCTGTGCGTACCGCCAGCACCATGGGCATCGGAGGCTCACGACGCTCGAGGAGGGCGGTGATGATCGCGAGCATTGCCTCAGCAGGTGTGTCTGTGGCAAGGATGTGAATACGAAAGGCCCAGAGTCAACTCGGACTGCAGCGCCGCAGTCTGGCTGCATGAAGCTGTGAAACGATGAATGATGATGAGGGTCAGTCCAGAGTGTCGCGTTACTGTGGTGTAGCTGGGCTTGGTGTTTGCAGTTCAGGGTTCGGGGGGTAGGTACAGGGGTGCGTAGACTATGCACTGTACTGAGCACATGCCTTGCCAGCACGGGTGTTGTGGAGATTCAACACAGATGCCATGATGCGGGGAAAGCTTGATGCTGTGATGAGCCATGTGCACAAGGCAGCAGCATGCAGCATGGACGCGCAGTCCTTGCCTTGCCCATGTGAGGCGCCCAGCAGCAGGCCGCACAGTTTGCAACAGGCAGTGCTTATGGCGCATTTGTGCCGTGCGATTGGGTACAACCCCCTCAAAACGTCACAGTGGCGGCCACCTGCCCTGCTCCTGGTTATTTCTGGACTCTCCACCAGCTGCAGCTCCCTCTGCCCCTACAATCAACTCGTAATGCAAGCTCAATACGTAATAACGACGCGGCTTGCATCTCACTCTGGTGCACAAACTGATCCGCCTCGCCATCGCCATACTTGTCCTCATTCCAGTTGAACTGCTCACGCAGCATAGCCAGTGTCGCCTCAGGAACCAGGCTGCTCAGCAGCGACTTGTGCTTCTGCCTGCAGGCCAGTGTTGCACAGGGGCAGTGGGCAGTCAAAAATGTTGGTGTCTGGTGGGCGCAGTTTAAGGTCCGTTTTACAAAGCGCACGAATGCAGGCATGCAACGGCAGACCAATGTGTTGGTGGCTGGCGGGAGCTGCTACCAGGGAGGTTCGCTCTACAGAGCGCACACGGGCAGGCACGCAATACATGATTGGTAACAGGAGCCAGGCATCAGGCGGTTGCCAAACTTTTGCTCCTGCACGCTGTACATCACACAGACCTGGGCCTGTGCACCAGGCAGTACCACAGCAGTACCACAGCAGTACCACAGCAGTACCACAGCAGTACCACAGCAGTACCACGCCACCGCACCTGGAGAGCAGCATGAAGAACAGGAAGGCCGCCAGGAGGAAGGACACCACGATGACTGCCGCCAGCAGGGCGGGGAAGTAGCTGGGCATCCAGGTGCTGCGCCACACGCACACCCACCACGTGCCGCCAGCCACCAGGAACTCTGCACACTGCGCGTTCTCATGCACGATCTGGTCCCCATCAGGGGCGGACCCCACACGTGCATCCCAACCCACTCCATGCACCACCACGCGCTTGGGTTCGTCAGTGTTGGGCGTGCCTGGCCGCAGCACTGAGTAAGCAAGGTCCGCTCCTTTGGCCAGCATGGCTAAGGGGCCAGGTGCACCGTCCTGGGTTCCACCTGACATGAGGTAATTGAAGTCCAGGATAATGACGGCAGCCCCCCACCTGCGCGCATGGTGACGCATGGACCCGCATGGGCCTCGCCTTACCATTTACAATCCATTTACAATGCGCCGTGTAATGCACGCAAGGCTTCGTAGCATGCAAGCCACCGGTAGTGAAATCGAAGCACCGCGCGTGGAACTGGCAAGTCGCCAGCTGGCCACCTTGAGCGGCAGCACATATCATGTGGGCTCTGGGCTGGTGTCGAAGCTGTGCCCATCTTGGTGAGGGCGCTGGGCCAACCCATAACACCTCTGGTCACCACTAGTAATATGAACGCACGCTTGCACGCACATAACACGCTCGGCCGCACACGCACGCGCACACGCATGCAAGCACGTACGCGCGCATGCAAGCACGCACGCACCACTTGGTCCCCGTTGCGGCGTCATAGCAGACGCCCTGAGGACAATCAGTGGGCCTGTAGGCCTCCGGCATGCCCCAGTTTTCATCATTCGAGGTGACGGTGAGGAAAACTGGCACGCGAACATAGGTGTTATAGCCAGATGTCTCCACATACGGCCCTGCAGGGGTAGTTCGGCTGGTGGTTGAGCTTGCACGGTAATGTCGTGGTGGATTTGAGCGGACTTGGTCGGTTTAATTGGTTTGTCACTGGAGTTGGTTTGCAGCAGGTCACTCCCGCAGTGGCCACAACATTATGACCATGCCGATGGATTGTACTGTTTGTACAGTAGGTACGTTAGCATAGGGTGGGGGACATGGGGCAGCCCTGGCGCACGTCAGTGTCCATGGGGATGACATTACCATACTGTACGGCTAGGCAAAGCACGCAGTGGCTATACACGTTGTCTGGCAGGAGGAGGTCTGTGGGCTGGTGAATCAGATGGGCGCCCCGCAGCATTTAGTGGATCGGTGCAGCGTCCTTGCGCGGTGGTCAGTGGCACTGGCGCCTACCAGCTGGCCGCATCTAATAGCTGTCTCCCTCCCCACCCCCCAACCCCCCTCCACACAAGTGCCCATGCCCCACTGCCCCTGCTCTTACAAGCACACACAGTTACACACCCTACTTCAACAACCATACACACCGGAGACAGTGGTGTTCCTGGAGCTCAGCATGCCCAAGGTGCCTGATCGAAGAGGGGGCTTCAAGATGTCCAGCCGACTGGCTATGACTTCCTGGTTGGCTGGAGTGAGGGGATAAATGGCCGTGACTATGCCTTGCGCATTCAGCCTCAGGGACTTGGCGCCGGCAGGTGCCTGCTCGTGGCGCAGGCAGTGCATGAGTGTCAGGTGGGCCAAGGCAGCCCTGAAGGTAGCCACAAACGGTAACATGGTGCTTCACAGCCATGTCTGCATGCCGGAGCCTGACCGATGCCTAGAAGCAGCGTCCATCAGGGCAGTCATGAGTTTGTGTGGAACAGGCAGGGCGCCATGCTGCATGTGGCTCACTGTGGACGTGCTGCTGTGTTCCCCTTTGCAGCTGTGCGGCTTGGCAGCGCATCTTGTGTGATGAAGCATAGGACTCTTTGGTTGCTGGCACACTAGCTGGATGCTTGAGGTCCTCTGCAAACCAGTCAGCAGCCTCTCCACCACCCCAGTGCCCAGCTGCCAATCACACTCACATGGCGCCACCATTGTGATGCTCGTTCCTCAAACTTAGCCATGCAGGCATTGAAGGCTTGGGTGAAGAAGATCTGGGCATTGAGAGGGTGGTAATGGTTGGTGTGTGGGGTTTGTGAGGAAGGATCTGTGACAAGGGGGGAGGGGGTATCTGGGGACGGGCAACAGGGGGGGACCACCTGTGACATGTCATGTGACATGTCCTCAGCATATCATCCTCGTGCATGGAACACCTCTTGGCATGCACAGCGCTTAATACAGGCTGTGTACGTGTGCGTGCGTGCATGCGCGTGTGTGGGTGCGTGTGTGCGGGGG
>BDCZ01000112.1:11181-77963 GCA_001662365.1 Chlamydomonas applanata
CGCAGGCTGATTCAACACAAAATAAAAAACACTTTTGCATCTTCAGATTGCCCGATCGGTCAAGAACCGGGGACCGTGGGGGTTCTCACTGTATTCACCGGGGTCCCCACCTAATACCAGCTATGTGTGTGAATGAATGATCCGTGACCTTGGAAGTAGGCATGTCCGTCTTCCAACATCACTCCAGCTTCGTTGAATGTAGAAAGTTTTTGAGGTGAAAGGGAGAATGGGGGCACCATCTGAACTGAGATGGCAGGCCGACGTGCTACGGGAGTCGTATGGGCAGAGCCTCGGTACTGGCATGAGGCTGTCCTCGGAAGCTCTGGCTGAAGCCTACCGGCACATTCGGACTGTGATTGGCCCACAAGCACGCGGTGACAATGATCTCTACGATTTGCTGGCTTCTACTCGACGCGAAGAGACCTACCAGCCATATTTTCAGGGGGTGGGTCCAGCATTGTTGACAGCTGATCTACTGGCTTGGGGCTTCCCAGCCTGAAACAACGCTGCTTGCTTTGTGCTTATGCAGTGGCCCGGGGTCCTGCGCCCCCTTTCACCTTCGCTGTTCGACCTCCCAGCCATGGTCCAGGAGAAGTACCGATCCTGCCAGACAATGTGCTTCTGCGGCCTATTTCCGCAAATTAAGCGCGCTTGGGCGTCGATCGACAACTCCTTGTTCCTATGGCGCTACGACAAGAGGTGCCGATCTAGTGTGGCATGGCTGCACCATGGTCATGCATGGAGGGATGGTGCATGAACTCAATGCATAGCTCCAGCGTCATTAATGCTGTTGAGCGCTTCGCATCCTGTTGCCCTGTAGCCCATGACTGCCACCCAACACTAGGCTGCTCTAGTTGCGCCGCATATGGCGTCATACATGAGCGGGGCACCTGGCATGTCAACCAAGTCCATGACGGCAGGAGTGCTGCACATGTGCACATGCACGATGCAGCGGTGACATCCCAGTGGAGTACTGTGGCGAGGAGCAGGCGATCAGCGCAGTGGGGCTGGTCAAGCCTCGGCCTGGTGTGTTCTTGGAGGCCATCCAGCACATCATTGTGCTGTGCACCACAACTGAGGTGTGTTGCCTGACAGTGGGCTCGTTCACCATGCTCCACGTTATGGCAATGACGCTTGCAGCAGTGATGCTCTAGTTTTGGCAGCTCTGCCGCACTGTACAGCCAGGCTGCTCCCTCCTTGTGTGCTGCAGATCGTGATGCTAGGTGTGTGCCCCACGCGGCGCATGGGTGGTGAAGGCGACCTGGCATTGCAGCCCTTGCCGCTGTATGCCGTGCCCAGTGACAACGTGGTTATGACATCTGTGGCAGCCAGCGCGCAAGGCCGTGTGTTCCTTGGCGGCTCTGATGGCCACCTCTACGAGCTCCAGTATGCGGCCGCAGATAGCTGGGGCCGCAAGCGTTGCCAGAAGGTCAGGCATGAGAAATGAAAATGGGTTGAGGCACAACTGCAGATGAGGGCTCGCTTGAAACAGGGGCCATGATGCTGGATGCATGCTTCTGTGCCAGCGGGTTACACTTTGCGCTTGGTATTTATTCATGCTCTAGCACCCTAGCATTAACACCAGGTTTTGTGGGTGTGCTGGGCGCAGGTGCGGCTGACGGGGCGGCTGCAGATGCTGCTCCCCTCGTTCTTACCTGGCATCCTGGGCCTGGGCTCAGCCGCAGCAGTTGAACGCCTGGTGGTGGACGATGAGCGGCACGTGCTGTACATGCAGACCCAGCCTAGCACGATCCAGGTGTTTGACCTGGGCCCCTCTGGAGTAGATGCTGCCAAAAAGGTCGCCGAAGTGTCTGACTTCTACTCGGTGGGTCAACAGGCCGACAGCTGGGGCAGCCAGAGAACACATGCGTGCTGGGGGAAGCTGGAGCAGCAAGATGGCTTGGGCACGCACTGAGGAAGTGAACGAGGTGTAGAGTAGACATGGGCATGCCTGCACCAGCAGTTGTATGAGCACACTGCATGGGCTGGGCCGTTGATGCTCATCAACAACTGTTGTGGAGGTGCATGCAGGCGGCTGCTATGGCCAGCGGGGGGCGTGACACATTCCGCAATGCAGCGGCGGAGAAGAAGTCTGCAGCCATCAAGCACATGTCACCCATCTGTGAGTATCATAGGGCCGTAGGTGGCAGAGTGCAAATTACCAGTGAATGGGAGTGGCAGCGCCAAGAACCTGGTTTGCTGGAAGGCAAGGCTTGAAGAGATTGCATGGATAGTGGGCAGAGGGTAATGCGCTCCGTGCAATGTTTTAGCAGAACCTGCAGCGCATTGACCTCTGGATGGCATGGGTCCAATGCATACAACGACAAAAGTGCTGTTCGTTGCCCTGCAGCGTGCGCCGAGTCATCCAAGCTGCACCTGCTGGTGATCACGGCAGATGCTCGCCGTGTCTACTTCACCACCCATCACCTGCGCTCCTCGTACTATTACGGCTCCAGCCAGCAGTACAGCAATGGTACCACTGCAACCCAGGTGCGTGCTGGCTGTGCTTGTGTTGGTCTTGTACCAGTGCCGGAGCTGTTGCTTGATCTTGAGCGCTTTCACACGTGCTGTTGCAAGCCGATGCAGAAGCATTTGAGCACCAGGTATGGTGCAAGCAAACTTCCACAACATGCCTTCTACAGGAGGACCCCGCCAAGGCACGCGCTGTCACACTAACTGCCGTCTTTGCGCGACAAGCGCCGCCGCATACCAATGTGCCGCTTGGCCGTGTCGGGGACCTGGCCAGGTGAGGTATGGCATTATGGCGGCATTGTGGGTTGTGCACGGATTTTGCGCGTGCGTGCTGATGATCACTGCAGCAATATTGAGAATCATGCGCCATGCTGATGCTGGCCACTTTGTGGTATGCGCCATGCTTCGATGCCATCTTTAGTGCCGAACCGTTCTGTATGCCATGCAGGCCCACTGCTCTGGAGGTGGTGGCCGCCCACTATTCATCAGGCACTATGTTGCTCTCTGAGGCAGCAGGCAATGACGGGCGCACGACCAAGCTGCTACTGGCAACACGCAACCACACGCAGCCACTGGCAGCTGTCAATGTGGGCGCCAGTGGATCCGCTCCAGGTCTGCGGGAGCTGCTGGCAGAGTTTGACAATTTCATACCAGGTGCGCAGGTTGACGAGGTTGAATTGGGTTTTTTTAGCAGCGTCGCCAGGGGCCGTGCCACCTTAAATGCAACCGACAGTTGCTGCCCACATGGTATGCGCGATCAGGTCACATGTCGATGGGGTATTCAGCGGGGAAACTTTGTTGCCCGACCCAGGGACACACGGGGCACTGATATAAGCGATGGTTGATGATTTCAAGATTTCCCAGGGGCACAAGAACGTCTATGAATTTGTTCTAGCTGCATGACCATCGTCCCTGAGCTTGCCCGCGGCCGTGGTGCAGTGGTGAGAATGGGTGATGTGCCCACGCAAACCATACACCAAGCGCCCATCCCATGAGGTTGCTGCCCTGTGGTTGAATGTTCAGGCGAGGCGTGCGCTATTGAGGCAGCACCGCAGCGGGCCGTTTTAGGCCCTGAGGTGAAGCTGGGCGGGCCCCAGGACGAGCTGGCAGCGCAGCTGTTCCAGCCTGCACCACGGTTTGTGCTCATAAGCACAGCCGGCTGCGTGGAGCTGGAGAAGCGCAGGTGAGAGCTTGTGCTGTGATGTCTGCAGCCATGCTGGTTGATGACTGCCGCACAGTGGTTTTATGGCTGCGGCACCACTGGTCATCGACTGCAGCAGCTGGCTCACATGCCTGGATGTCTGTTGCCTGAATTCGCTGTGACCTAGAGCTTGGCTCTGGGCAGGGACCTCAGCAACAGGATCCCTTGTCTTCATCCCAATCCTCATCTGACTTGTGACCCTCAACAGGCCCATCGACCTGTTGGCCCAGATCCTGGAGGAGCGCCAGCCTGGGCGCCTGCGCCACTTTTTTGAAGCGTTTGGCGCCAATGAGGCGGCAGCCATGTGCATTGCTGTTGCCTCCAGCCGCCCTGGCACAATGAGCACGGTGTGTGGTGTGAAGCTGGTATTGGCTAGTCAGACCAGCAGCCAGTAGCGGCAGCTGAAGTGATTCTGCGGGTATGGCCAGGGATCATGAGGCTCTGCCCTGGGCTTGAATCCCTACGTATGCGCCTGCACTATGCACAGTAAGTTTGAGGAATATCTTCATGTCTCCGCGTCTCCTGTTTGGTATTCGGTGCGATGCAGGTGGCTGTCCGGGAGGCAATGGCTGCATTGGATAACCCATCCCTCGTTGGAGAGCCGCGCATGCCTGAGGACGTGCCGCAGCCTGCGGGTGATTCGATGCCAGGCATGAGCTCTGGTGCTGCTGGTGGCATCTACATGGGCCAGTGAGTGGCATTACGGCTTTGGGCCGGCTTGGGCATCACAAGCACCCAAAGCCTGTAATACACTACCTGATGCAACTGTTGCCGGTGCGCGTTTCCCGGTCCAAACTAGTCAAACAGAGTGCTTCATCACATCAGTCCTTCACTGCAGTCAACAGCTGATGATGATCAAATGGTGCCCGCAGGGCCGTCAACCCCAACCCTGAGCCTGACTGGTCTGCAGTGCACCGTGGCCTGTGCGCGTTTGTGACACGGTTGCTGGCTCCTGTATGGGAGGGCAAGCTAGTGACGACGAGCACAATTGGAGACGGGCTGCTGCAGTGCCGCCTGTCACAAGAGACACTGATGGTAAGTTTCGCTGGCTGTGGGGCGTTTGGACAGGTGAATCCTGAGAAGTTGGGTGCAGACCTCACTACAGAAGGACTGTACAGTGACTGGCATGTTGCGCATGTTGAGCTCTGTTCCTTCATGCTTGCGTGGTGTCAGCATCAGATTGAGTGCTTCCTTGCCAACCTGCGCTTATGTGCGCATGTGCTGCTCGTGCATACAGATTATAGAATGTATGACGACCTGATCTTCCCAGCCTTTTTTTCATGATCCTGAACACGTCGCAGGCGCTGGTGGATCGGCTACGCTGCCTGGATGCCTTCCTCGTGGACTTTCTCAACCGCCGACAGGCACGTGGGTACACCGCACGCTACTCGCCCAACCGCGGTGGTGGCGGTAGTGGTTTTGGTGGCATGCTGGGCGGTGGCTACGCACCACAGGCACAGATGGGCGGCGGCCTGTTTGGCGTGTCTTATCAGGTGCGTTCCTGTGCATGCCGGGCTGTGTAGAACCATAACAAGCATTGCAGTAAACGTGAAGCTATGTAGCTGTGCTTGCATTGGATGCCAAGAGTTCTGTGCATGAGCTCTACAAATCCCTGTCGTGCTTCTGCCCTGGACCTCACACCACCTGCTGACTATGCAGGCCATTGTTCCTCTCACCAACTCCCTGCACAAAACGATTGTAGCGTGGCTCACTACACATTGCCCATCAGGACGAAATGGGCGGTGCATCAGCAGCGCAGCAGCAGGCTGCAAAGCGGCAACGCCTGAACCATGCGGCTCAGCTGGAGGACGAGCGCACGGCACGCGTGCGTGCACTGGTGTCCAAGACGTGTGAGGCGCTGGTGCTCCTGCAGCTGTTGGCCACACACAATATGGGTCGTCTGGCTGCGCGCCTGGACGAGCGCAGTCGAAAGGCGCTCAAAGACATTGTGGGTGCAGGGTTCAGGAGGTTTTTGGGCGTTGAACAAACTGCAATGTGCTGTGGCCTGCAAGCGATCTACTGGATACATGCTCACATGCTAGATACATTCTGCCAATGCCTATATACTACATTTATGTCCTGCAACGCAGTTAGAAACCTATCGTTGATCTATCGGCCCTGCCTGTCTACTGCTGATCAATCTGCTGATGCCATGCCACAACCTCTCACCCGCATGCTTCCCACAGAACCTGCGTGACCTCGTGTATGACGTCGAAGGCGAGGCGGTGGCCACGCAACTCATCAGCGTGCTCGTGTCGCAACAGCTGGACGTTGCGGCTGGCAGTGGCCCAGCAGGGAGTGGCGTGGCAGGTATCTGGAGCCACCTGGGCCGGGGATTTGGCAGGTGCACGTGTGGGTGCTGTTGTTGGCCGAGGGTTGATGGCTCAGGGGCATGAATTGGTGTCCCTGACATGCGAATGCAACTACAAACCATACCAACCTGTGCAACATGCATTCTACATGTATTTCCAACCCTCAGGCAACGTGGTGGTGGGTGTGGAGGAGGTTGGTGCCGCCCTCGCACGCGGTTGCCCTTCTTACTTCCGTGAGGATGACCGTGCCTTCTACCGCGCATCTGCCCAGCTGAAGGCAGCCGAGGCGGCCGCCAGCCCAGGAGAGCGTGACTCGCTGGTGCGAGAGGCGCTGGCTGCCCTGCGCCGGGTGCCTCTGGCTGCCAACCTGGAGGCGCTCGCTTCGCAGCTCGCATACCTGCGCTGCTACGAGGTGTGATGTACTTGACTGTTGTGTGTACTGCCCACCGTACTGCTTCACTGCCAGCACTCCTGTTGTTTGGAGTGGGAGCGCATCTGCATGGCCTCACGGGCCTCGACAGACACGCAGCCATGCCCTGAGAGCGACTTGGTCTTCAATTCATCCATGCACATCGTCTGCCACACCCAAGCCACTTGAAGCTCCTTCATCACTGCATGCTTTCACACTCTTGCTGCTCCATGCCATCTCACAGGGCATTGTGGAGGTCCCACTTGCCGCTGCGGCAGCAGCCGACCCCGAGAATGCTGCTCTCCGCCCCGAGCTCGGCCCTGACTGCGAGCGCGCACGGGGGCGCCGCCAAGCCGCCTACTTCCACATCTTCAACACGCTGCGTATGTTGGTGGGTGCTGCTTTCACAGTCCTACAGCCAGCTGCTGTGCGTGTGTGTGTGTTGGTTACATCGTACGCCCATCATGGCGCGTGTGGTTATGAATGCTGGTGGATGCGGTTTTTCTTACCGTGGCCAATGGGCTTGCAATGCTGTTGCACACTTTAGTGATCCTAGGGCCAGGTTCAGCGCACGGTTGAACCAATTTTTGTAGATAACGGGTGCACATATTGTCTTCAGTTGATATTTGCACTCATCCTTGGCGGCTGTTGGGGCACTCCACAGGTTACAGGCTCTGGCAACCCAGCAGCTGCTGCAGCAGCCGCTGCTAACGGTACAGATGTGGCCAAGGGTCTGTCAGCATCAGAGCGTGCCACGTACAAAGCAGCCATCCTGAAGGTGAGGTCGCTATTGTCAAGATTCTGCTGCGTGAAGCACCTATTGCTATGCTGGATCTTGTTCTTCGGTAGGCTGCCAACCTGGGCCAACCTGCTGCACTGCCAAGCACCGTGGGCTATGGATGCCGACGTGCGCCCCATGGCTGATGTGTACTGTCAGACCTTATACGACATGGTCTCTTCCTCTTCTTTTAGCTGGCCTTGGCTGTTGCCCGCAACTATTACTTTCTCTATGCCTTTATGCCTTCATGGCTACGCCTGCAATCCTGCTTACGTCAGAGCCGTCTTTGTATTGGTACCTATTTATACCCGCTTGTGTGCTTGTTGTGCTATCTCCTTGCCGGTTACATTGAGCTACATTTGCAGTGTCTCAACCATGATCCCAGACCTGAACCCTTGACACTATTGTTATCACACTTTGACACTATTTTGCAGGCTGCGCTCGCGTCCACCGATCGCTTCTTTCATGCCTCCCTCTACGACGCGCTCATTGACATGGGCGATGCCGCCACACTGTTGTCCTCGGGTGCACAGCACCTTGAGGCGTTCCTCGTTGAGCAGAGTGGCCTGGGCGCGGCCGCAACGGCGGTGGGTGCATATGGCGCAGGTGGAGCCACGCTGCTTCCTGCAGGGCCGCTCACGCGGCGGCAGGTGCGACCAGGGCTCAACGTCAGATGCTGTCGCTGTCTGGGCTCTGTGTTCTGTGCCTTTGAATGTGCACAACTAGCACAATCGCCATATTCATGTCTGCGGTACCATGTGCACTGTGCCCGTTGAGTGCTGCATGTACAAGCAGCTGTAATCATGCCCGCCAACACTTGGCTGGTCGTTGGTTTTATGAGCCTTTGTTTGTAACCATTTCCACTCATCCCGTGTGGCTGTTGTGTTCTTGATGTGGTGCTGCAGGTGGCTCTAGGTGAGCTCCTGGCCAAGGCACACATTGGGGCCGGCCGCTTCCATGAGGCTGCAGGAGTGTATGGTGCACTGGCCATGCGCAAGGGCGGTGCAGGCGAAGGCAATGTGGGGCTGGAGGAGCGTGTGTCATACCTGCAGCTGGCAGTGCTGCAGGTGCGGCTACGATCTGCGATCTGGGCTGTGCTTGTACTGAGGCATCGCATGTGGTGGTTCAGGCAAAAGGGCAAGGAAGGGGCCTGGAGGCATGTGGGTGCAGCTGGGGTATAGACGCAGTTTGGCACAGTTTTACAATGCGGATGCGCCAAAGCGCTGCACTCGGTCATTGTGCAGGTGGGCAAGGTTGGCCTTCATGTCGATGCTGTCCGTGCATCAGCAGTCCCCCATTTCTGTGCCAGCTCTCTGTACAGTTGCCAACTTTCTGCACTGATCTTGTTGTTCCTTTTTATTGAACCTGTCAGGCCAAGAGCGCTGGTGACAGCGTGCTGGTGGACAAGCTTTCGGCTGATGCGCGGCTCATGGGCTACCAGGCCGATATCGCTGCACGCCTGGAGGTGCAGTGACTGCTGGGATGGCCTGCATGTATGCATACATGCCTGGCTGCTTGCTTGCAAGTCAGCCTGCTGCTTTGCCAGGCACACGTGCTCGGATTTCACTTCACGTCTGTTACTGTAGGGAAGGGAAGGGAACTGAAGGAAGGGTGGAGGGAGGGAGCTGCTTTGCTCCAATACGTGCAGCCACACCATCCCGCACACAGCGTGAAGCCATTCCCAATATCAAGCTTGCCTATCCTGCTCCCTGTTATGTTGACAGGCCAAGCGGGCTGCACTGCCCGCTGGTGCGCCTGAAGCCGGGGACCTGGCGCGTCAGGTTTCGGAGCTGGCCGGCGGCCTGCGTGACGTCAGCGAGCTGTACAATGACTTCGCGCAGCCACACCGCCTATGGGACGTGTGCCTGCAGCTCATCCATTTTGCAGGTGGTGCGGTGGAGCCGGGATTAGTACGCCAGCTGTGGGACCACGCCCTGCTGGCTGCTGTGGACGGTGCGGGCGATGGTCCTGCTGCGCAGCTGGCAGCGGCTGCAGCACTGGCAGAGCGGCTGGGTGCAGAGTTCCACCCGGATGAGGCCAGGTGGGCTGGGCCTGGGGCAATGGAGGAGTGTTGGGCGGTGGGATTGGGATGGCCCGTATTTCTGATAGTCAGGTGGCTAACGGTAGGAAAAGGTTGCAAAGGATGGGTTCATGTTGTGCTGGAGTCCGGTTGTGAGCTGGAACGCTTGTGAAAGGCCGTGATGTGCACTGCTGTTACAGCTGGTAGGTTGTGACACATGTGTTTCTGCTGCTTGCTGGTTAGGGTCTGAGGCTTTCTTGCCTGCCTTGCCACACCACCCAACCCCTGCGCATCATCCTTCAGCAGCCCGACAGCGCCAAGCATGTGGCAAGCTGGAGTTCCTGCTGACCCCATGCTCGCAGCTTCCCCGCGCCGCACGTGGCGTTCCGGCTTGAGCAGGTCGCAGCCGGCCTGTGGCCCACGCTCGCTGCAGGCGCGCCCGCAACACACACTGCTGATGCGGGAGCGAGCAATGACCTTGTGGCGCACGCAGTGCTGCACGCTTGCCGCGGCTCACTGGCCAGTGCTCAGCGGTGCTATGAGCTGCTGCTGAGCCGGCGGGCTGGCGGGCTGGTGCCAGGCGCAGAGGCGGCACCTGTGCGTCTGCGCAGCGCCATGCTTCGCTCACTCGCGGTGCTGTGCCGTGCAGCGGCAGCTGATTTGGGTTCATCAGTAGTCGCGCCAGGACTGGGCGGGGCAGGGGGTGCACAGCATGCAGCAGCAGCGCAGCGTGAGGTGGGGGCCCTGATGGATGCATGTGAGCGGTATGCACTTGAGGCTCGGCGCATGGGGGTGGAGGCGCTCGCAGCTGAGTTTGACGAGCTGAAGCAGCAGCTGGCTGCTGCACTGGCTTGATGCCTGTTGGAACATGAGGATGGTTGCATGTTGCAGCTAAGGGTCATCAGGACTAACTAAGGGTTATCAGGACACACAGAAGCAGCCGCATTTATGAAATGATGCTATCCATTTTGCGTCAGAGCTACAGCACTAGTGATAACCTATCTTGTAAAGGCTAGGTAGAAGACTGGGGCCAGAAGCAATCATGCGGCGCAGCTGCCTTCAGAAACCCAATGCTGCCTGCAGTCACCCGAAAAGATTTTTTAGTTTGCGACGGCCAAGCACCACGCAACCGATATGGCTGCGCGCGTGGATGCTTGGGGTGGGTGTGTAAGCTGCCGCTGGGTGCACGTGGTGTACCGTCCCTGACGGCAAACTGATCACTTGTTACTGTTCTCCGGCCCATGGGCTCGTGTAGCAGTGCACAGTTATCGCATTCTGTCCTGTCCCGTGGTAGGCATAGATCACATGCCGATGGTTCGCAGCTGGTAAGCAGCACATGATGTGCTATGCCACAGCTACATCTACATATCAATATGCTACAGCTGTGCCATGATACATCACAGTCCACACACAAGGCACCCGCATTGCAGCTCATGGGTGGTGCAGGCCTGCTGCCCACTGGAGCGTGTGCTGCGCGACCTGCACGCACACCGCCGCTCAGTGGCGCCAAAGATATGCTGGGTGTCTGGTTAACCTCAGTGGTGTTGTAACCTTGTTGTAAGTACAGCACAGGTGTGGCAAGGGGGTACTACCAGCCATCTGTAAGTCTAGTACAAAACAGGAATGCAAAAGATGAGACGCAGCTTTGTTTAGAGCATTACTTGGGTGGCCTTGCCACAATGCACTGGACAAGGAGGATCAAATGCAGTGTAGGGCAACATCGCAGCCAGTAGGGCCCTCTTGTTTGTTTATAACACGTTTCAAGGAATGCCATGCATCTGCAGCATGGGTGTGCCCGCACCCCATAATGCACTCCTCTAAACCCAAGCAGCCTGCACCCCAATGATCACTCAGCTGCTGTCAGCACATGCAATGCAATACCAGAGTCGTGACTGCATCCCATCTACATGCGCAGGCTGAGCTGGCACCCCGTCACCGGCTGAACCCGGCTGTGTTCCCTTCCCAATGCCCCTTTCTAGCATCTGCCCCTCTGCGTACTGGCCGCTGCCTGCACCAGTCTACCAATTGGGCGAACGTGTGGCCTGCAGGAAGTTGGTGATGGTCTGCGTCACCGCCGCGCTTCCAGTGCTGCCAGCTGAACTCTTCTTGGGCGCTGCCCCGCCGGAGCTGTTCGTCTGAACCGCCCCGACCTCGGGCACCAGCGCCGCCACTGCGTCTGTGCCTGTCTGGGCCACCAAGTGCGCTAGGCAGCACGCGACTGCCTCGGGGTAGCCGGACCAGGAGATGGCGCTGCGCGGCTTGCTGGGTGCAGCGGGCGGCGGGTGCTGCGCCTCATGCCATGCGAGCACGGCGGATGCGGCCTGCAGTGCCTGCAGTGCAGTGGATGTACAATTGGCAAGTATGCAGTGTTGGGTAACAGGTGTGGTGCGGCAGGCCCGAGTCTGCGCATGCTTTGAGAAGGTAATATACGAGCTCGATGTGGTACGCATTCTGCGCAACTATGGCCTTGCAAGCCACTGGCAGCCATCCATCAGTGGCATTACCACAACACGATAAAGAGACGACAGCCGCCCTACGAGAGGCCCCGCAACCACTGCGGCAAGGACATCAGGAGCACCAGCATGCCGAGGGTGCCCCGCACCCACCAGCCGCGCGTCCCCTGCGTGGGCAGCCAACCGCATCATGGCTGTGTAGGCGATGAGGTTGAAACCACCCAGCACCACGCAGCACCTGTAGGCTGCCAGCGCCTCTGCGTCATGGAACAACCGCTCCGCCAGCAGCCCGCGGCGCATCCAGTCACCAGGAGGCAGAGGCACCAGGCCTGCG
Source organism: Chlamydomonas applanata (assembly GCA_001662365.1). Classification (NCBI taxonomy): domain Eukaryota; kingdom Viridiplantae; phylum Chlorophyta; class Chlorophyceae; order Chlamydomonadales; family Chlamydomonadaceae; genus Chlamydomonas; species Chlamydomonas applanata. The sequence continues at coordinate 23,161 of BDCZ01000112.1, forward strand.
GTCCCCGAGGGCGTACCAGCCGCAGGTGCAGACGCACTCTCGGGCGGTGGCAGCCCCAGAATTAGGCCTGATAGCGAGTTGCCGCGCGTGCGCACCAGCTCTGCATCCTGCGCCTTCCACTCCATGTATGCCTGAAAGGTGGGCAGGACAAAGAGTGCATATGTATGGTTGAGGGCCTGAGAGAAGATGCGTGGGTGCAGATGCCAATGACGCCAGCATCAGGGAGCGATGCCCATATGGACGTTCAAGCCACAGCAGCAGCAGCAGCAGCTGCGGTGCTTGCTGTGAAAGAACAACTATTAAAAGCACTGCACCAGGTCAAGGCTATCCACTTTCCAGCACCCAATGCATACGCAACGAACTTCAAGCAGCACCGACCTGCAAGTCGTGCCACAGCGCGATGATGAGCTCATCCAGCCAGCGCACGCACAGTCGCTTGGCCGACCCCACACCACCCATGCCCGGCCCGCCCTCTTCATCGCCCTCAGGTGCACCAAGGATGGCAGCCTGCCTGTCTGCATCATATGAGCGCAGCAGTGGCGGCGCAGCACTGCCAGTGTGCTGCCCAGTGCCTCCAGTCAACCCAGGGTCCTCCTCTGATATACTGCCATCGCCACCCCGTCCATCTGCATCGCTGCTGGCATCTCCGCTGTACCCGTCCGACTCATCACCACGTGCCTCACACATGGGGCCTGCAAACGCAGGAGCGGCCCCACTGGCCTGACGGGACAAGCCAGCTTTCCTGCAATGCCTGGCTGCAGCTACAGCCAGGAAGGAGAGCGCACCAGGCGCGTAGCCCTCCACCACTTTCCCGCGCCCCAGCCGCCGCAGCATGCAGTTTAGCAGCCTCTGCGCTAAGCCATGCCTGCTCGGGGTGTGCACCGGTAATTCATGCGTTGTGGCCACGACTGTTGTCTGTGTGGCCCCACAGGCTGGCGGCCACAGGTGTGCGGGATAGGCACAGCTGCTCCCTGCTGACCTCTCGCCAGCCAGCGCCTCCGCCACCGGCCCTGACCCGTGCTGCTGCAGCTGCTGCAGCTTGACCGCGTCCAGCTCTGGTCGCATCAGCTTCAGCCGCTGGTTGCCACCAAACACAACGCTCCACAGCGAGGAGGACCCTGTGATGGCAGCAGGCCCCGCGCTGGCACCCTGTGGTGCTGCCGTGCTTCCGGCTAGGATACTGCTCAGGTCCACTACCCCATCTTGCTTGCCCCCTGCTGTGGAGGGCCCAGCACCTGCGCCTGGGCTACCACCGCCGCTGTGCGAGCCCACCACAACGGCTGCCGCAGGCGACGCTGCCCCTGCTGGCCCCGCCGGGCCACCTGACGCCTCCTGCTCCAGTGCGGCTTCAGAGCGTGCAAAGGGCGTGTGCAGCTCAGCTGGGACACCGTGCGTAGTGCCAGCAACAGCGGCCGCATTTGCGGCGCGGGCCTCACGAAGCTCGTCAGGGTGCTCAGTCAGCCCCATGGCTGCCAGCTCCTCCAGGGCTGTGTCGAACGTGTCACCTGTACGCCCTGCCTTGCCCTGCGCATGCCATGCAACCCAAGCGGCAGGCGGCAACAGGGGTCCCATCAGCACACAAACATGTCAATGTGACTCTGCGTGCACAGTAGAACAGGAAGCACGAGCGGTGACACATGCCCGTTGTGCCTTTGCTTGGCAACGACCATCGTCGCCGCCTAATCACCTGCGGCCACAAACGTGCTGCATCGGGTGCATCATTACCTTGTTCCCCTGAATGGTGCGCCCTGCTGCCGGGGCCTGTGCTGCGCCACCACTACTGCCGCCCGCAACGGCCTCCGCGTGCATCACAAACACGCGCGAGCGCATGTCAAGGAATGAGTCCCACCCAACTGCCGCCACCAGCTCTTGTAGCAGTGCATATGCTGAGGCCAATACCGCCCGCGTGATGCGGTATGGCCCCAGGTCCGGCCAGGGACCAAGGTCCAGCGGCTCGCGGTTGACCATGACTGCGCCCGGTAGGTACAGCAGCATGCGCGACCCATCCGCACTGAACTGCACGCGGCACATGGTGCAGTGACAGCAGGTGACGGCGGCAAATTGGCCTGGGAACGCGCCATTAGCACATCTCTGCAGGCCTGGTGCGTAGCTTACTCATGCCATCCCCCTTGAAGCCAAGCTGCCCCACCACCTGGCCCCCATGCCCTTCTGCTGCTTTGTTCTCGCTTCTTAGTGCTGCTCCCTGTCTCCACCATGCCCCTCATTGGATCCCAACATGACAGCACTGCATTGGGCAAGGTGAGGCAATGGGCAGGCGCTGGCACAGACCCAGTATCATACCTCCTCGTTCGTCATCTGTGTCGCAGCCGAGTGTTCAGGATCATAATGCACACTGGACGGCATCGTGGTGCCCTTGGGCTCGGGCGGCGGCACACAGAACAGCATCTCCTGCGGCACGCATGGCCCAGCAGTGGAAGTGGGATGCAATTAAGACTATACGACTTGACGGGCAAGCGACGCAGCAACATACACGGCCACAGAAAATGGGCACATCCCAGAGCTGCAGCCCCACACGGCACGAAAAGGCAGCAGCACGGTCAGAGCTACGGCTAGGCCCAGTGCAAGCGCGCACCAATTCAGGCGCAGGTGCAGGCGGTGGCGGCACCACATTGAGCGTGATGAGTGCAAGTGTGTACAGCCCCAGCCGCACATAGCAGCGAGACAAGAGCAGCCATGCGGGGCGCAGCGTGTGGCGCACTCGGATCGCGCGCCTGGCGAGCTTGGCGGCCATCTCCACCTGTGTGCACGGTGTTTGTGGGCAAAACAGTGTGGCATCTGGAGACATGTCCTAACCAGAAAGGAACAAGTGATCATTGCTTGGCTGCCAACGGCATCTGCATGTCCCAACGAGCACCGTGTTGTCCGCTCAACACCCTCGTTTCTGTGTTCTCCTTTGGGCAAGATGTCTAAACAACATCTTCAAAATAAGTCCATGAAAAGGCTGATGAAAAGGTGTGAAACGTTCCTTCTCTTGTTCCTGCTCTCGCTTCTGATTTGCCGCACGTCTGTGCTGCTGCCGCAACACGCACCTGATCCGCATACAGGCACTCATTTGCAAGCGCCACCAGCAGGGCAGCCGATGATGGTGCGCGCTCCAGCGCAGCACTCAGCGTTGCAAACGATCCTTCGAAGCTGTCCAGCTCACGCTGTGCAGCTGCGACGTACACCTGGTGGGAGGCGGCCCATGTGGGTGCACTGCGTCAGTCCATGACATAGCTGGATGAGAAGAACGTACCGCACTGTGCATGGCATGGACGCAAGCATGCTCTCAAGTGCCACAACTTGCCATAGGTCAAATGGCTAGCAGGGACAAGTCCAGGATTGTGAGTCGATGGCAGGTAGGTTTCCATCCCGGTGCGCACCGCAGCAGGTGGCCACACAGACTGCAGATGGTCAAAAAAGCGCAGCGCCGCGTGCCAGCGGTGGCGGCGCCCAAAGTGGTGGAACACCGCATACAGCACCACGTCCATGTGCTCTGCGGTGCACCCCGCACCCTGAACGTGCAATGTGTAAGCGTATCTGTTTCAACAAGCAATTCGGCAACTGCTGTGTTAGCTATTGTCCCTACCTCGCAGACCCCACCGCCTTGCCAGCACCCTCTCTTCCTCAAACCAGCCCCTCCATTTCTGTAAGCTATACTTCCCCCTTCAAACCAACCCACCCCCCACCCCTCCGTCCCGCACACACCATGTCAGGCGTGATGAGCTCTAGCGCCTCAGGCAGCATGCCGCTTGAGTACATTTCCTCCACCACTGCCAGCAGCCGCCGCTCCTCGTCTGGCGTGGGCACGGGGTCATACCTGCAGGCCAGCGCAGGAAGCAGCAGGATGCAAGCAGCTGCTTGGGGCTTGTATTGGGTATCGCTTTCTCTTTCCTCAGTTGAGGCCTCCCCTCTACAGGTGAGCACGCCATCTAGCAGCCTCTCTATGTTGGGGCAGCCGCAGCCCCTACAAGCGCTGGGCATCCCACCCGCCTGTCCGCCGACTGAACCACTGGGAGATGTAAGGGGCCTCCCCACACCTGCGCAATGTATCGGCGTGCACGGTGAGCTCCGCGTCATACAGCTCGTGTCGGAGGAAGGACGCAATTTGGCAGTTGCGCCAGATGTCAGGTGTGACATCGTGCACGGTGCCCTCGGCGTCCAGCGCGCCACACACCACGCCACCAGGGATGCAAAGCTCACAGCGCACATCGAGGCGTGTGAATGGGTCGTAGCAGCAGTAAAAGCCGCGCTCGATCTTGGTCTCCGCGCTGTACCACAGGCCCTGCAGGCAAGGGGCAGGGGTGCATGCGGTTGTGGCAGGGCAGCATGTGCCGCATACCCTGAAGTACAGGGCATGTGTGCAGCAGCATCAGGGACGATGGGGCCATGCCGCGCGCACCTGCAAGAACCCGATGGGTTCCGCAGCGGCGTTCAGCTCCGCAAAGTAGGCAGCGACAGCAGCTGAGCTAGAAACATCGCGGCCTAGACAGAAGTGGAAGAAGCCCCGGGGCTCAGCGTGCACCGTCGCCCAAGAGCCCTTTGCGCTCTTTTGAAGCCAGCACAGGTCTGGCGGACCCAGGCCCGGGACACTGGACAACACAACCAGCGACTCGTCCCTGCAAGAAGCGTACAGCCACATTGATGAGAAAGCTGTTCACAGATGCTTGCATTCAAGCCAGGGTTTGGCTTTTTTTCAATGGCTTTACCTGGAGATGATGGACGCTGCGAAGTCCTCTTTTGACTCGATCGATTCTTTGAGGGTTTTGATGGTCTCCATATTCAGCCGCTGTAGGGAAGGTGTTTTCCTGTAGCACAGATCACCACCAAGAGCACAAGCTGTGCTTGAAAACGATCCCTGACATTCCTATGCTGCAACAGGGTGCGTTCGCAGCGCTCTTTCGGGGTGGCAAGTCAATCATGTGTTGGGTTCCATGATTTATAGCATATTGTGCTCAATCATTCGCAGCTCAAGCTACCAGCGCACAAGCTTGCCTGGGGAAAAACGTGCCATACTTTCACTCACCCCCTCATTAGCAACGAGTTGTCAATCGTATAATGTTTGATTCGCATACATATTATCGTTCCATGTTTTGCTGCAACAAGCTCGTCCCTACTTGAGACTGATCACAACCACCTTGCAAATCCGTCGTTGAGCCAGGGCAGCACAGCAGAGCTGCTGCACCATGGCGGGAGCCGCCATGGCCGCACTGGAGCTGGTGGAGGTGCGCATAGCAGAAGCTGGACAGGGTGTTTTGCAAGACCGTGGTGGAGCTGGGGAAGCACATGGAAGTAACACGTGGTCCCCAGTGGCCCACCAGCTGCATACATTGGTTTGCACATGGATACTCTGTGCACCATTGGCATAGTACACCGGGCAGCATGGAACATCTTACACATGCGACCCTGCCGTGGCTTGCGCACCTTGCCAGCATTTCGTGGCATGTGTGCTTCCTTAAGCATCGCCTGCGTGCTGGTTCTTTTGACTGCAGACCAAGATTGAGCAGGTGGTCAAGCAGTTTCATCAGAAGAATTTGGAGCTGATGAAGCTGCACCTGGACAAGCGTGAAGCACTGGACCAGCGCAGGTGAGCCTGTTCCACGTGCAGCACGCAACAGACCGCTGATGTGTGTGATGTGAATGCTTTGCAGAATCCCGCTCGCTGCAGCACACCCATTCGCATGCATACATATTGCTCAGCAGCTGGTATCCTGTCCATGTCACTTGCTCAACTCTGCCATGCGGCTCTGGCATTACATGTGGGCGCGATACGCAGGTTTGAGCTTGTCAGTGGTCGCAGTGATCCCACTCCAGATGAGTTGCACGGCTACAGCGGACCCAGTGGAGCATCCTCGGGCGGGCCCAGGGGCGTGTCATGCTTCTGGTTGAATGCGCTCAGCAGCGACGTGAGTTGATGAAACAAAGTGGTGTTGGATTTTTAGAACATAGCTGTGCAGGCAACACAAAGGATGCCAGCAGAGCTTGCCTGGGGCCCGGGCACATGACTCAGGGGGCCAGAGCTGTGATGTGCGTCGTGGCCATGACATAAATGCTAGATAATTGCCTGCCTCTTAGCTTGCTCACACCTTGTTCATTTTCCTGCAGGATGTGGTGGGGCCCACGATCACGGCGGCTGATCGTGAGGCACTACGCACGTTGCAGGACGTGCGCTACGTGCGTGGTGCCAAGGGCATGGTGGTAGAGTTCCATTTTGGAGACAATGAGTTCTTCTGGAACAAGGTGCATGTGCGGCCTGGGGCTCGTGCTTGTAGGAAGCTGCTGCACGAGATTGTGTGATGGCTACAGCGGTGGCAGTGCAGTGGGGTGTGCTCGAGGATGATAGTTCACAGGCCGACAGGGGTTGGTGGAGCAGGTGGGTGCACGGGCATGACGTTGCAGCACGAGCAGCGGCAGGCAAGTTTGGCGGCCTCCTGCACATTGTCTGGATGATGTTGCCCGCAACGCACTACACATGCAACATCGCTGTGTGCACCGACCATGCATGTGTGGCTGTGTGCAGGTGCTGCGGCGCGGCATCACTGTGGAGAAGGATGATGATGATAATATTGTGGATGTGCGGGAGGAGACGACAGTAATTGACTGGCATGATGGCCACAACCTGCTGGTGCGAGAAGTGGCTGGTGGTGGCGGCGGTGGGAAGAAGGTGCGGTGTGGGGCAGCACGGTGGACAGGCAAGGATTACTTTGGCGGGAGCACACCTTTATGACAGTAATGCAAGAGGATGAGCTGGCTATGGCGATGGGGCTTGTGGCGCCTGGCCAGCATGCATCCAAGCCAGCAGGAATGGATATCTGACACCTGCTGAGGCCGTTTTTTAATAAGGTTATTGCTGTGGGAAGGACTACGTGACAGGCCCATCCCTTTCTGCTCCACACGCAGTCCAAGAAGAAGGGTCAGAAGGGCAAAAAAGGGACCCCGGATGATGATGACGACGAGGATGGCGGCACGCGGCGGCGGCGTTTCAAGCCGCACAACTCATTCTTCCGCTTCTTCCTGCCTATGGCAGGCCATGCATCTCGCACCACGCACAAGGTACCGCCTCCTTTACCTGGTTATTCAGTGGTCAGCATGCATCGATACATTGCTATGCAGGGCTGTTGAGTAAGAGGCATGGAGCAGCTAGCTGTCTTTAGCCACGTGAGCCAAGAGCTTCCTGCAGTCAAAACCGACCCCATCTGTTTGCCGTGCTTTCCTTTCCTCCAGGTGCATGACCCCACCGCTGAGGAGGACGAGGACGAGAACGAGGAGGATGAGCATGAGGACGGTGAGGCGCACGACGAGCAAGGTGGTGGCCTCGGCATGCCCTCGTCCGCGCACGTGCGGCGCGTACAGCGAGACTCAGCTATTTTGGAGGCGCTCATCAAGCATGTCATCCCACGCGCCGTGCACCTGTACCTGGAGGCACCGCAGGTAAGGTCATGTAGAAGGTGGCGGCCTCACTCAGGCAAGACACAAGTGTCAGAAGATGCCGGGCTAGTCTACTAATGCAATGGCTGTGCCCCTCCTTTGCTTCAAAAAAATTGGAGCAACATCTGAGTGCATGATCTGAGTGTGGCCACATAGTTCAGGCGCACGCTAGTGATGGTTGGCACCTGCGACCAGGGCTGGTAGAGTGCCGACCGTTTCATGGCTGTGCAATCCTCCCTGCACTCACTGCCGCTGCCGCTTGCTGTGCTGGGGCTGTGGCGGTGTGCAGGGAGACAGCGGGTCAGGCGAGTCTGATGCTGAGGATGGGTTTGAGGTGGTGGGCGGCAGCGCGGCAGACGTGCACGACGGTGGCAAGGCGCTGCCACCGGCTGCGCAGCGTGCACTGCATGCTCTCAAGGGTTTGCAGGTGCGTGACCCTGGACGTGCTTGATACATTCTGCGACAGATGTGCAGCATTACTGCATGTAGGGTTGGGGCTGGGGTGCAGGGTGCTTGTCGTACTGTGCAACCTCTGGGGAGTGGGCCAAGCCCAGCAGCATTCAGTTGGTTTGTATTGTGACCACACCAGGAATGAAGCCATGAACTGGCAAGTATGCACTGTTGAGCAGAAACTGCCCTGGGCCACCACAAACACCCTTGCACCCTCAGGCCAAGGTAGATGCACTCAGCGACGAGCTGCGCACTCAGTCGTGGGCGGCTGCCAAGGAGATGGACGAAGCAGAGCACGCACTTTTGGATGAGCGCCGCGACATCTTGATGCGCGCCACCACCACCGTGCGCTGCAAGGGCGGCCCGCCTGTGACCACAACAGCGGTACCGCTGTACTGGCTGCGCGCGCTGCGCGCATCTGAGACTGCTGGGCTGGCGGTTGCAAGGTGAAGCGGGGCAGCGGCTGGTTGGCTGGCGCAGCACTGGGTGCTTTTTAAAGATACCATGTTGGCTCGTTGGGACAGCCGCGTGGCAATACTGTAGATCCGTCATTTGAGGGTGGCACGCCCCCTGCCCCATCTGGATCATGTATGCGAGCCGCATGTAAAAACGGTGTATGCATGGACGACCTGCAGGCGTGATGAGCGTGCACTGGCCGCACTGGCTGATGTTCGGCTCCGATGGGACTGGAGCAAACGGCCAAGTCGGCAGGAACCAGAGCGCAAATGCACGGGTGCGCACAGTCCCATCACATGCAAATCAACATGCGTGCCTGGGGGTGTGGTGTGGTGGCGCGCTGTCGCCCATGTCAGCTGTCCTGTTACACTTTCTCTCTTGATAAAGGACTTCAGACTTGACAGGTGCTACATGTTGACGAGACTTCGTTACTGAACATGCTGCACCCGCGCTGTGAAACCCCTTTGGGCCTGCAGTGGAATGGACGTTCATTGACAATCCCTATTTTGGCGCCGCCAAGTTTACTAAGGTGTGGCAAGCTGGAGCCCTGCTGTGCCGATTGCAGCAGGTGTCTGAGTACCCAACTGCTTGAGCCTTCCCCTGCTCATGCTGCCTGCCTGTCTATGAGATCAAGCCGCCGCTGCTTGCCCATGCTGCCTGCCTGTCTATGCTTTTGGCCACTCTTGTTGCCTGCTGCAGGAGTATGTATTCACATGCGCGCAAGGCTCCATCAACAAGCTGGACTTAGCTGGGCAGGGCCGCCTGCTGGGAGATGGCCCCGCATGGCGCCCCAACCCTGCTGCTACTGCTGCTGCTGGCAGTGGCTCTGATGCGAGCAGCAGTGGCATGCAACTGCCCACACGCGACCTGACGCTGCGGCATATGGGCCCGAGCAAGCGCCCCAAGCCTGCACGCTCCTTCTTCAACCTGTACAAACCCGGTGTGTGGCTGGGTGGTTCTGTTGCCGGCAGATCAGCACCGTGGTGCTTGCTGTGTGCAGAACTGGGGCCAACCTGCATGTCAATGGTGGGAACGGGGACCTTGATATTGCGTTACAGCAGTACCAGCATTTCAGTGAGCTTTTTCAGCTGAAGAACCTATATCGGTGCGCTGTGCATGTGTTTCATGTGCGTTTGATTACAGGGCACCTGCACCATGTGTATGGTACCGCGGATGGCAGTGTGGGTGATGCTCATGCGGCACGGGCAGCTCTAGAAGCGGAAGAAGCGATGCTGGGCGAGCTGATTGGTGGGCCGCTGCGACGGATGACGGTTGCTCTGGTGCAGCAGGTGTGGTTGGGTGTGCTCTGTGCTGTCATTCAGCTGCTAAAGGAAGGGCCAGGGAGGTGCTATCAGGTGTGGCCAATCGCAGGTTGGCATGAATGCGCTGTGGGGTGTAGCCGCACATGTTTGCATTGACCGTTGTGCTGCTCCGGGCCTTGACTAGCTACCCTCCAGGATGATAGCTACCCACCTGCCTGGCTGCAGGTCGATGTGGATGACGGGGACGTGGGGGATGAGGAGCACGAGGCAGACGAGCTTGACAGCGATGACGAAGATGGGCAAGGAGAGGATACGGGGGACGAGGGCGGGCGGGCGGCCAAGGCCGCTCGCCGTGCACAGCGGCATGGGCAGCACGGGGCAGGGGCTGCAATCGCTGCAGCGCTGCGGCCCAGCCGCAACTGCATCCTCATGACTCTGATGCTCATGATTGGGCTGGCGCAGGTACTGGCGCTGCTAGACTCACTGCTGTGGTCACGGCGTGGGCGGCGCTGATGGCGTTGCCGGATTTCCTGCAGGCTGGGGGTGGTTCTGGTTCTGGTCTGCTGTCTGCAGTGTGTTCAGCATCTGGGTTATACTACAGTGGCAAGGTGCTGATGCACACGCTGTGGCTAAGCCTGGGCCAGGCAGCTCACTCCGCACCCAAACTTACACCAGCCTTCAGATGCGGCACTGGAACCCCAGCTTCCCTAGGCCAGACCGATCGTCCTGGCAGGCCCAAGCAACTCCCTTCACAGCTGGATATCCCACACCGTCATGGTGACGCTGGTAATGCATGTTTATGCTGATTCAATGAGCTTGCAGGAGCACCGCAGGCCATCCCTGGGCGGTGGCAGACGAAAGGTTCACCTTACCCTGGGCAGATGAACGGTTCTCAGATCAACAAAGTAAACTCACGCACCGGACAACTGCATACTGCGCATAGTATCAGCAATGTCGCTCCTTGCGGCTGGCAACGTGGGGTTTTGAAGCAGCCAGTCTCAATCTTCAATGATGCCGCCGTCGTTGGCCGTCGGCCGTTCTTGTGGTCAGCCAAACATCCTGAAAGATGGCCCGGTAGCTGTGCACTCGTAAGACACGTTGATTGCAGCATGGGAGGGGTGCTACAGCAAAGCATTCCCATCACCCGTGAAGGCTGTCACGGGGTGCTAACGCTAGAGGTGGTCGCCGATGCAAAGGCTTCAAAGAAGCACAATTCGCGTGCAGTGTGCGCTGTGCAGTCAGGTGAGGGGCAAATCTGCACCTGGGGGAGGCAGTTCTGACGCGTTGCTATGAGCTCAATTATAACCTTACCAGCATAAACTGGGGGCTGGACGTGCACACCTTCAGCCGTGTTCACTTTTGAAGGTTCAACTTGGATCTGCCAGGCAGTGCAGCAAGCTAGTGGCTCCGTCTTACTATTTACAAACTTTGGGATGGCTCTATGGAGCTAGATCCGGGCCAATTGGGTATTTGAGGTAGCCTGCACTTATCCTCACCCGCTGCCCAACACGCCTGCAGCAATTGTGACGACAGCTGCGTGCCCCTTTCCTCTCACGCCTCCGGCGTTCGAAAACCTGGTGCGTCAAGCGCTTCCGTGGAGGCTGGTAGGGGTGTGGTAGTCACGTGCGGATTTTGCTTCGAGGCAACATATCTTGCACACATGCCTGCCTGCCGTCGGACACTTCACCAAGTATTGGAAAGCCCCACCACAGTCAACCCAGCCCCTGTCGCACCTCTGCATGCAGTGTGGCAAGTTCACGAACGCCAAATGGAAGGTGCGGGGCTGCTTTCGTGTTTGCGCATGTTGAGAATGCCATGTGACTGGTGCTTGCCACCAACACCGCACAGCCATCCGACACGATGCCCCTGGCTGTTCTGATGCGCGCAGCAATCACTGAAGCTGGTCGCTAACCCCAGTGTGAGCGTAGGCAAGCTCATGGATGAGCGGCAGTGGGAGGGGCCCACATCGCATCAGGTGCGGCTGTGTCCGTACGCGTGGGTCTGCCTGCTGGCCGTCTTGCAGCCACGCCGGCTGGCACCTATCCTGTACGTCATGCTGTTTGCCTGGATCGCTGCCAGATGCATGCTGTGTTTGCAATCAGTGGCTGGGTATGGTCCTGCATGCAGGCTGCGGTCGTGCGCGACCGTCTGTCGCGTGATGTGTACACCATCACAGAGCAGGACGCCGCGGAGCGCAGCCGCGTGGCTGCACTGCACCAGATGCCACCAGCAGCTGCAGCAGCCATCGCCCCTGGCCAGCCAGTGCCCCAACTGCTGCCTCGGCCAGGCGCATACCTGGCTGTGCGACCAATTGACCTGGGCCCGGGCGGTGGGACTGGCGGAGGAGCAGGGGGCATGAGCCGGGCATCGTCTGGAGGCCCTGGCATGGGTTCCAGCCTGCTGCAGGTGGTGCAACTGCTGGACTACCGGCCATGTGCTGCGTCCAGTGTAGTCACTCTGGACAAGCAGCAGCTACACATGCTGGACTTGGGCCCTGTGGGTGCGCCAGACCAGGGAATGGGCGGTGGCGCCATGCTCCTGGCAGCCCCCGGCGCACAGTACTATGTGCTTTCAGCCCCGTTCGATCACCGGTTCACGCCGGGAGGGGGCGCTAATGGGGCAGCGATGGCGCGGCAGTCTTCTGGCCCGCTGCCACCGCCAGCTCTGCACATGGGCGACATGGGCATGCACCATGTGGGCTCTTTCGGTGGGGATATGGCGATGCACGTGGGCTCTTTAGGTGATGGGTCTGTGGTTGATGACGCAGACGACCTGGGCGGTGATGGCAGCATGTTGGTAGGGTCTCTGGGCACCGGCACTGGCCGCAGCCGCATGCGCGCAGCGCGGGGCTCCAATGGCGGTGGCCTGCGCCAAGTGTATGTTAAGCCCGAGCTGCAGGGCGGGCAGTCGGCTGGGCTGGTGCCATGGCAAATGTCGGATGGCGGTGAAGACGGGAGTGTGCATGGCGCAGCAGGCGCCATGGACCCGCTGGGACCAGTGCGGCCAGGTGCGCTGCAGAACACATCATGATAAGGCCTGCTTGTGTCATGTTCTTGCTGCTGTACTGCTGTGCTTGCCCCGTGTAGTTGTGCCTACCGACTCTCTGCCACAGGGCTCCAGTCAGGGCTCGTTATGCTCACAGCCTTCACCTGTAGTATCAATTGCTGCGGCCCGCCCAGCTCATTCGTCGCCCGCCTTGGTGCTGCAGGCACACCGGGCGCGTCCAAGCTCAAGCGGCTGGCATCGATTGCAGCTGAGTTTTGCGGCGACGACCCTATGGGCGGCGCAGGCAGCGACGGGTTGCTGGGGCGGCTGGGCCTGGGCAGCATGGACCCAGCAACGGCCGCGGCCATTGCAGCTGGTTACCCGGGTGTGTTGCCGGCTGATTTTGACATCCCATATGGGACACCTCCCAAGCGAGCTAAGATGCCAGAGGAACTCATGAGTATGAGGCTGGGCTCCAGCCTACCGCACGGGGGCGGCATGATGATGGGTGCAACCAGCTGTGCCGGCGCAGGGGCTGCGGGCGAGGACGGTCCCAGTCCAGAGGAAGGCGCAGGGAGCGGGGACGCCGGCAGCGGGGGCAGTGGAGCAGTACAGCCGGCCGGCTCCTCAACATCGGGGGCTTCGCAGCGCGGAGCTGCAGGCGGCCGGGGTGACACACCAGGCCCGGCCTCTCACATTGGTGGACTTGCACGCAGTTCTGCAGGCGCTGGTGCGCATGGTCCGCTGGGGCGCCCGCCTGCTGCACCACTGCCTCCCGCTCCGCACGGCCTCTCCACCTCTCTCCCCCCCATCCCCTCGCTCCAACTGCCAGCGCAAAGGGGCCCGGACCGTGCTCAGGGGCACACAGCAGCCAGCATACTGGCCAGCACTCATGGCTCCATGCTAGGAGCACTGCATGGCCCGCCCGGCGTGGACCTGCACGCAATCAGCCGTGGCCTCGGCCTGCACACGCCCATCTTTGGCACCTCGCCGTCCGCGCTGCCCAACCACCTGCCCTTGGGCGCCTCGCCGCCTCAGCATGACTTCTTGCTGGCCATGGGCATGAGTCCAAGCACAGCTGCTATGCTGGCTGACCTCCCCCACCACCTTCACCAGCTGTCAATGTGCCCCACGGCAGCCCGGCCCAGCCAAGGCATCCCGGGTGCGTCCAGCGTCACTGCTGGCGCGCCGGGGCATGTGGCAACCAATGTTGCTGGCGGCCAGATACATGGCGCCCATGCGGACCTCCTGCATCACCCAGCAGCAGACACCACAGGCCACCTGGGTGCCCATGCAGAGGACGTGTCTCTTGCCATGCATGCTGCTGCGGCGCAGCGCCAGGTGTGCGTAGACGAGCTGGCTCGGCTGCTGGTGGCTCGCCAGGCGCGCATCACTGAGTTGGAGCAGATTATCAGGGACAAGGATCGCAAGATTTCATCCATGGAATGTGGTGGCCTCGGGCTCTCACTCCCCGGCAGCGGCCCAGGCGCCACTCCCATTGCTGACGCAGCAATGGCGGCCCCTGTGGCATTGGCACACTCTGGCAATGAACAGCCGGTGCATGCCACCGGGGGGCAGCAGCAGCAGCAGCAGCAGCCAATACGGATGCAAGAGGATGGCAGCCAACGGGTGCCCACCCCAGTGCAGCTGTCGGAAGGGCGGCAGTGTGACGTGTTGGTGGGTGCAGCTGGCAGCGGCGTTAGCAGGGACATGGATGCAGACGCGGGCAGCGGTGGAGAGGATGGCAGCGGCGGTGGTAGCGGTGGCACGAACAACAACTGCGTGTCCGGGTCCGGACATGCAACTGGCCACGCGGCCGCTGCAGCACACACCACGGCGCTGGCCGCGCGGTGCGCCGCATTGGAGGCTGATGTGGTGGACCTTCAGCAGGAGGTGGGTGCACAGCGGCAGCTGGCCGCCCAGCTGGCAGCGCTCAACATGCAGCTCATGGCTCGCTGCGAGCGGTTGAAGCGTGAAAGGGAGGACCTGTCAAGTGCTTTGGCCTCTGGCCTGCAGCTGCAGCCGCAACTGCACCCCAGTGCACAAGGTGCTCCAGCTCAACCTGCGACCCAGGCAGCAGCTTTGACTTTGTAGCAATGATTAAGGGAGTTAGTGAATGTTTACAGGGGCTTGGCCATGGTCGGTGGGATGGTGACGGCAGGCAGTTTTGGTAGGGGCTGGGCCAACGGGATGCAGAATTTTGGTGATGGCGCTGTAGAACCGTTCGGACCTGTTTGCTTGTGATGATTGCTTGATTGCTGAGTGCTGAAGCGGACTTGACTTGATTGTATCTTTGACTTCTTTTCACATGGGGATTTGCATCCTAGGCCTCGGGGACTGGACGAATGGTCGTAGCCACTGTGCCTGGCTGACATTGGCAGCCTGCGCCAACACATTTACAAACAGCAACGCATTTGGCAGGATGGCGTGTGCCCGCTGTGCTTGGTTTTTCAGCGAGGCGATGAGGTTGGGCACACAAGATTTGAATTCTGTTACTTTACATTTGGCGGTTTTCACTGCTACCTGCGCTGGTACCAGATCCTGGTTGTCTTGAGAGCGCGATTTCCTTGTTTTCAGGCAGCTCACTGCCTAGAGTGTGTGCTGGGTCTCAACGAGGAGCTGGTGCCCTGAGAAAAAGAAATGCGTTTACACATGATGTTCAGGAGGCGGTGTTGCAGCGATGCCGCTGCATGTGTGTTACCCGCAAGGAGCTGAGCTAAACAGCAAGCAACTGATGTCTGTCATGCCAGCGCAGCACAGCATGCAATTGCAAACCTGCAAGACGAACTGTTGTGGCAGCGAAGCACGCTGCCCGCGTGCGCAAACTGCAAACTCACACTGCTGCGTTTATCCTGCATCTGTCCAGATGCCAAGTCATGCAAGTCTAATCCTGGTTGGGTAGTATGTTCTGGAAGCGCCAGTGCAGCTTGTGTGGTTCGACATACCATGCGTCCAAGCCGAACAGTCCATGAAATTGCATACGAGCCACCCTGCGCCGCCAGCTGTGTTCCGAGCAAAATTGTGCTGCCTGCCTCCAGGCCTGCCTCAGGCTGTACTCGAACAATTGCCTGAGTTTCAGGGCGACTGGCATGGCGTTGCGACCGGCATGAGATTCAAAGGCCAGGTCAGCGTCCATTGGATGGCCTGCGAGTAGGTGGTGGGGTTGGGCTTGGCCGGCGGCGTGGCCTGGGCGGTGAAGGTGGTGGAGCTTGGGGTGAATCAGGACGCTGGGGCAAGGGCGGGTCCGGGGTGGGAGGAGCCGCAGGCGGTGCAGGCGACCGCCGCGCAGGAGGTGGGCGGCTCTTGGGAGGTGGTGGGCGTCGAGGGGGTGGCCTTTGGCGCTGGGGTGGTGGCAAGTATGCCAATGCCTCCAAGGGTGTGGTATGCAGCACCTGGGGAGGTGGGGCAGAGGGACTTGGGCTGGGGCTGGGACTGGGACTGGGGCTTGGGCTTGGACTTCGGCTTAGGCTGGGTCTGGGGATGGGCTCAACCTCCAGGATCTCATCACATGACCCTCCTGCGCTGGCCAGCAGGCACACAGTGACAGTGGCACCTGCTGGTCCCACAGAGCTGAAGTGGACCGTGACGCCATCGGCCTCCTTGCTGCGCCACGTCTCCCCTGGGTATAGTGCACCCAATAGCTGTGTCATGACCGGGTCATGCCGCCCTGCCGGCAGGGCATGCACCAGCACCATGTTCTCCAGGTCAGACAACACCTCCAGCGGTACGAGTGGCGTACGGTAACTGACATACAACGGCGCAGGGCTGACTGTCGGTGTGTTGCTGCTCCCCTCCAGGTCCCCCGGCTCCTCAGCATTGAGGCTGGAACTGGGTGGGACGAGTCGTAGGTAGTGTCGGGATGTGGTCCATGCAGGTGGTAGCACAGCCCGCAGGCCAGTGCCCGGGGTGCCCAGCTGGACGTCTGCCAGTGGCTTCGCCCAGCCCAGCTGCCACGCATGAGGCGCGTCCATACATTTCAGCACACCCGTTGCGGCACCCATGATGGATGATGTGTCACCTGGGGCCAGGCGAATGGTGGGTTTCAAGCGGTTCATGAATCAGAACACAAGTCGCTGTGGCCGCCCTGCCAAGACCGGGAACCGCGTGAAGAAGCATCCCACACGCAGTGCACGCAGAGACAATCACCCAACAACCTGTACGGTTCAGGAGCTCTGTGCAGTAGGACCCACCATACTGCCGACCGTCACGACTGGCGTGGTGCAGGCCCAGGTTGTGGTGGATCTCATGCGCAGGAACCTCCAGCCGAGACCAATAGTCACCACGCACCCATGTCAGCCGCCCACCCAGCTCGCCACTGCCAATGGGTGCCTGCACCGCACGCCAGATTTAAACAGCTTAGATATCCTCGGGCGCACGCTGCAGCCACTGCAAACAGGGGCTGCAGGGGACCGCTTTAGCTATGCCGCATAACTTTTACCTGAGTTGCAGAACAATTGGGGAGTAGTGGCAGTACAACCAAGATATGGCGAAAGGAGGTGGGGTCCGGAGCAGATGTTGCTGGGTCGTAGTTTGCCTTGTTTTTCACTGCACTGTATGCAGCCCGCGCCTCTGCCAGTGCCGCGTTGCTGATCTGCCGGTAGTCGGGGCAGCTGGCCAGGTCCAGGCACACCTTCTTGGTCTGATGATGGTGCGGTGGAGGTGGTGGGGATGGGTGGTAAGAAAGAAGGGGCAGCAGTTGGATGAAAGATGTTCACAGCACGCAGCTAAATGAGGGTCATGCTGATGGTTCATGAGTGATCTGCGAACAGCATGCGGCTGGCTGGAGGGTCATTAACAGAGGCAACAGCAGTTAGGTAGAACAGGCTGCTCAGGGCAGACACGGCCACGCACCGTGATGATGCGATTGTCCGGCCCTGGCTCCCAAGACACTGCACCCCAGGAGCACAGAGGGAACCACGCTGCTAGCGTCTTGGCTGGAGCCGATGATGCAGGTGGTCGGGTCCCCTGGTCGCCGTACCAAGCTGTACGAAGGCTGGCTTCAGTCGTTGCATACTCCCCCCCACAATTGTTGACCAAGACGGTGAGCACATTCATGTTTGCGGGCCCGTTGACCTCCTCTGACCCTGCACTGCTGCTGCTACTGATGTCTTCCTCACCGGACAGGGAAGCAGTGTGAACAACTGAGGCACCACCTTTGCTGCTGTCAGATGCCTGCATATCACCAGCTGACTTGGAAGTAAATGAGTAACTGGACAGGCGAGGGGGTAGTTGGACGGGCGGCAATGGCAGCCCAGCTGTGGCGGCACTCAATTGAGGCCCATACAGCAAGTCCGCACTGCCAACATCCACACGCGCCCCACATGCTGAAATGCCCACAGCTTGACAAGAAGCCTCTGCTGCAGCGGCAGCGCCTATGGCTGTTGCTGTGCTTGCAAGGCTGGCTGCCACAGTGGTGGGCTCAGACCTCGATACCGCAGCGCGGGTCTTCATGCCACCACCACCTGCCAACTGGGACGACCGCTGTGACCCAGTAACCCGCAGCCGTATGCCAGTGGTCAGGGGCGTGCCATCTGATAGCGTGGGGCCGTCCTCATCTGTTCTGGAGTCCCCAAGCTCAAGCCTGACCCAGCCCTGCTCCTCTTCGTATGGCGCCCTACTTGGCAGCCACACTTTTCCGGCTTTGCGGTCGACAGGCGTCTGTGACCCTGGGTTGGCCAAAAGCAGGTCCACTATATGCTGCTCAGTGCCATCTGCATACATCTCAGCTCTCACCACCACCACGCCTTCAATGGTCAGAGGCGCCCTAGCCAGGTCCGTTCGTGCGCCATCACCTGCATGGCAGCATGCATAGCCATGCACAAAGCAGAGCTTGGCGAGGGCCGTCGCATCATGAAGAATGTGCAAACATTGTATTCAGCGCTTCAATTACCTTGCGAGACCAGCACAACACAAATGGCCAGGACCAGGCCGGACAGACATTTCGGCAAGCCCTGTACTTCGAGAAGTTGTCGACGCATCATGCTTAAAAAGCTCCGACGCATGACGCTGCCAATGATCGCCCGCCCCTCATGCTACTGCTGGGTGCTCCTGCTGACATTATCGCAGGAGAACAGTTCAACCCTAGCTAGCACTGCGCACGCTGCACGTTGGTGGTATGCGACTGGCAAGGTAAGGCAAGAAGGTCACATGTTTCAGGGGCTGAGTAGCTTCCGCAGTGCTTCCTCGAGCCACACAGCCTTTTCCTGCCTGCCTGCCGCAGGTCCCGCTGCTGGTTGGTCTCAGTGCGCGTGCACGGCATGCGCTGCACCACTGGCAGTACGTACCATAAGCACGCAGTTGTGCAGGATGTCGAGTCTAGAGTACATCCATGCCGTGGGGTGCAAATCTGTCCTCTGCAGGGCCCTCCTCCTCCTCTTTAATTGCAAACAGCAGCAGCAGCAGCAGCAGCAGCAGCATGATGAGCTGCGTGGACGCGTGCTGTGCCGTGACGCGTAACTGGGCTACCCCACTGCTGTAACTGTGCTGTTGGGCTAAAGAGGAGAGAAAACACTGCCACATGGGACACAAAACAGCTTACAGACCAACCCACGTCAACTCAGATTGACTGCTGGTGGAGATCACCGGCCACAGCTCTGCCCTGACGTTCAGGACAGACTGCAGTTCGCCCAGCGATTTCAAAAGCACCCTGACAACGGTGTGCTGCACTCAAATCTCTAGTCTCACACCTCACAAATCACGGAGACAAAACTGCACACACATACTCTACTCAAACACAGCGCACGCACTGCATGCATGCAAACTGACAGCAGTTCACAACTGCTGCTAGGTTTGCACAACGCCGCGATCATGCACACGCACACTCACACGCGCATGCAAGCATGCGCATGCGCACCAGCACATGCAAGCGCACACACGTGCAGATCACATGGGCAGCCAGCCACAAGGCGCGTCTGCCCATGGCACTACCATCTGTACTGCAGCAGTAATGCACAGCTAACCACCATCAACCGCCTCTCTCAACCCTGGACACTGCGTGCTCATGCACACGCATGCTCCTGTGGTGTGACAGCCGCCCTGAACACACCCTGAACACACCTTGTCCACCCGCTGCCGTTTGACATGCAGCTCCAGATACCTTCGGCTTGGTCTTTATCGGACATTGTGACAACGCATGCCCATGTGATGCCTGCAGGCGGTGGGCAGTCTGGACACCGTCCATGCCATCCATACCATCCATTGCCAAGATCCCATTGTCAGTCTGGGCAGCTCACGGCCCAAGCAACGCGCTGCACCACGGCAGCGTGTGGCAAGCCGGCAGCCCAAGGTGCAGCCCGAGGTGGAGGTGAGGCCCAAGTTGGCAAGAGACTCCGTGCAGCAAGAGGCTGCGTGCAGTGTAGGAAGCTGTCAAAGTCTGGTCCCGTTAAGAGAAATGCACGCAGGTTCAACGCACGACCGACATTTCACTGGCAGTCCTGCACGCTGCAGGGCAGGGCATGGGGAGTTTTGGACTCATAAGTTGGTTTATGCTGTTGGCTCTTCGCTTGCAGCCAGCGGGGGCTTGCAACCACACGAGGTTGGTGTGTGGTCCAGCCTGGCTGATATCATGATATGTTGTATGCAAGCAAGGTGATGCCAAGGGTGTGGGGTGCGTGTCTGAGAACCAAATTTGAATAGTTGTGGAAATAGCGAGTTTCTGAAGTTTCCTCAACTCCACCATCGCTTGTTGCAGGTAGTACGACGCAGGAGTCTAGGGGCCAGCTGGGGTCTCTGACATACGGTCACCATGCTTTGCCACACGCATGCATCGTGGCATCACAGTCGAATGCAGTGTGCGCAGGCAGCACTGGGATGCCACAAATGGGAGACAAATCAGGCAATGTGCTGCGCTCCCACACATCTGGGCAACCAATATGTTGAGGCATGCTGTGTGGTCATGTGCAGACCAGGCGGAGCAGGAGGCAGGCAGCACATGTTACAAACCCGACCTCAGGAATCACACGATTTGATTGTCCGGTTAAAGCCAGAAGGCCTACTTAAGCTGTGGCAGCTTGTCAAGATGCTTGCCCAGCTTCAGCGCGACAGCCTGCAGCTTGGCTGCAACAGTGCCAGAGTCCTTCAGCAGCTTCCCAGCCACATCAGCTGCGTTGAAGCGGCTGCTGCTGGGCTGCCATGACCACAGAGCTGCGGAATCAGCCACTGCAGGGCAAGCAGGCTCCAGCACCTGTGCTGCTAGTGCTGCTGATGGCTTGCCTAAGGCTGCCATTGGTGCCAGAGCACTTGAAAGAGCATTCAGTGCCTGGGAGATCCAGCTGCGCACATTTGTGAGTGCAGCCACGACGTCCGCACTCGTGCTGTCAGCGCCGTCCACCTTGCTCTTCTTACTACGCTGTGCACGCAGTGCTGCTCCCCATGCCTCCAGCAGCGCCACCAGCCACGCAAGAGACCGCTGCACCAAGGCAGATGCCACGGCCAGGGACCCGCCGTCCACCCTCCCTTCCCCTGTCACGATTGAATTTACCAGTGCCGTGCACAGCTGGTCGCCAAGCTGATGCAGTTGCTGCAGGCTGGCTGTGGCTGCCATCGCTTCCGTCCCTGGGCCAACCCCCAGCGCTAGGCTGGTCGCAGCCGCTGCGGCAAGTACTGCCACTTCAAGCGCTGCCACACTGGCGCAGGAGGCCTCCCTGCACGTCTGGCTTGCGGTTCTAACCCATGACCCCAGATCTGTAGCAGCATCGCTGCTGTTTGATGAACTGCAGCTGGCATGGCATGCACTTGCGAGTGCACTTAAGGCTTCAGGCAGGGGCAGAAGATTGGGGGCACTGACAGGAGCCCCTGCTGTGCCTGCTGCCGCCAGAGCCCCTGCCAGCACATGCACTGCCGTCCAGCTGACTGACGTGTGCTGCAGTTGAGCTGTGCGCAGCTGTGCTGCTGCATCTGACTTTGCCTCTGCTGATCCTGACGACGCCCACCAGCAACGCCCATAGCCCTGACCTGAGGCAATGGTCCGCTTCTCCCACCACGCAGCTGGCGCCAGGTGCAACAACTCTGAGCATGGGGGACACCATGCAGGCCGTGTGGCCAAGTCCTCATTGAACCGCAGCACCCGGCCCCCATTGGCTGGGCGGCTGCATGGCACTGCCGAGCTGCGCAAGTATGACGCTAGCCCATCCGCAAGCTTGCTTGCCATGCCACTTGCCCCGCTCTCCAGCAGACCAGTGTTTGCCTCTGCAAGCGCACGCTCAGCGCACACCACTGCATTGGTATGGGACGCGTCCAGGCGCTCCTTGAATGCAGCAAACTCCAGAACCTGCGAGCAAGCAAATGTGAGGGGTGAGCATGTGTGTGACTGTCTGCGAGAACTTGTGCAAGGCGTGGGGACGGCCAGAGACATGGATTATGTGCCAGCGGGTAGCACACCATTGCAAGGCGCAGGAAGGATGCACCTTGGTGTACGTGCGGCTCTTGTACGCCTGGAACAGCGTGTCCCCCGCGTCTTTTGCATGGTCATCAAACAGTGCGGCAGTGTCACGCAGCAATCGGCGCAGCAGCGGCTGTGGTCCTTGCACAGGTGTCAGCGTTTGCACTGTGCCCTTGCCGCCCTCCCCAACCTCTGTAGCTGGGATCTCCAACGCCAGCAGCGCAGGCAGCAGGTGGTGGCTGGCCAGCGTGTCCAGCTGTATGTGCTTGATATCCAAAGAGCGCACGTGCGAGTTCACGCGCTCTGGGCAGCCAAGTAGCATGTAGAGCGCAGCCAGCGCCAGCCTTAGCACTGCGCTGTGGGGGCGTGTTGCTGTCGCTGCCTCCAGCAACAGCACTGCGTGCCGCATGTGGCGGACAGCCATGCCGGCGGACGGTGCATGCGCAGCAGCAGTGACCAGGGCGCCTGCAGCCAGAGGGGGCAGCTCATCTGCTGGGCCGCGCTCGCGCTCGTCCAGGCCCGTGTACAGCGGCACGCACTCTGCAAACAGCTTCATAAGTGCCACTGCATGAGCCACTGCCTCCTGCTCGCCCCCCAATGCGGGCAGCCCCAAGTCGTCCAGCATCTGTAGCGCGCACACGCGCTGGCGCGCCACGTCCGCTGGCTTTGCACCTGCTGTGGCTGCTGTGGGGTTGGAGCCAAGCACCGCCACTGCCTGCAGCTGCTGCCCCAGCCAGTCGCGTGCTGAACCGTCCATCTGGCTCAGGTAGGGCCGCAGGTCTGCAGCGCAGCTGGCCAGGTGGCCTGCCTCTCTGTAGTACTCCATCACCGCCTCAGCAACTGCCTGCTGCGCTGCATCCGTCATGCGCACTGTGTGATTTAGGCGTGCCAGCTGAAAAGCACGCCATGCCAGCTCAACCCGCGCTAGGTGCGGGCCGCGCATGGTAAGCCTTGGCTGTAACGATCCTGCTGATTTGGCCCTTGCACCACTCAATGGCCCCACCGCTGCCACCAGTTCCTCCACAAACACCTTGGCCTCCTCAAGCGCATCCGCAGTGTCTGTGCTGCTGACTGTGAATGCTGCATCAGAGCCAGCCCGCTGCGACTTGCCGGCAAGCTCCATGGCCTCAGCGAGGCCCCCACCCAGCCATGCAAGCGAGGAGCAGCCACCGGGTAGCCATCCGGGGGCACGTGACCCTGGGAGCACCACGTCCAGGTACCCCAACAGTGCCGACCAGTCATCTGGGTTGGAGCGCAGCTGATCACGCAGGAGCGCAGCAGCTGCTGGCAGCTGGCCATTAGCGGTCAGCAGGTCCACATGCAGCATCGACCGTTCTGCAGCCATCGATGCGACCCCAGCTGCGGCGGGTGCTGACAGTGCCTGCTCTGCCTCCTTAACCTTGCCTGACGCCAGCAGCAGGTCCACCCACAGCAGCAGAGCCTCAAAGTTGTCAAGCTTACCCTCCTTGGCCACCGCCCGCCCAATCATCGACTCTGCCAGCTGCAGCAGCTTGACAGGATCTAACGCCAGGGCAGCGGTAGTCGGGCCACCGGGACTGGCCAGCAGTGCAGCGCGCGCTTGGAGCATGATGGTGGTGATGACCCACCACTGATACATATCCGCGCCGCCAGACAGTTTCAGCAGTTTCATGGCCACCTGCTGCTGCTTGACATAGTTGAACTGCCTGCGGATGCGGAGCGCACATACGTTAGGGCTGAGACCAAGGTAACAAGCCATTGTTCTGCTGGTGGCTGCGTGCACAGCCGCCGCACACTGCGCAGTCTGCACAATAAGACGCAAACAGCGCTACCCAGCCAGCTGGGAAACGCTGGGAGACATCGTGGATTGCAGCACACCTGGCGTGAGCAGCAAACAGTTTCTCCAGGGTTTCCATGTCTTTGGGGTCCTGCTCATGCGCCAGCTCATACAGACGCGTGATGTCACTGAGCCGATGCAGCTCCTTGAGCACCAGCTTGAGTGGGTGCAGAATTGTGTCATCTGTGGGGCCATGGCCCACCACCAGGTCGCACAGCTGCATATATACGGCCATAATTATGCATGGTCCAAGCACACGGTCAGTGCTGGGGTGGGAGGCATGTGTGTGGCGGTGCATGTGCAACTTCATTGGGCGCATGCAACAGAGCATACATGGCATTTATGACACAGCGACATGCTGGGACACACCTGATGGGCCTCCTCCAGCCTGCCCATCCGCTGAAGCGCGATGGCCTTGAGCGCATTAAGCAAATCATGGTCTGGATGCTTTTCCAGCGCGCCGTTCACCAGCTTCAATGCATTCTGCAGCATCAGGACAGCAGGACCAGCGCGTGCTCAGGTCAATTCAAGATCTGGGTGTTGAAACTTGTCATAATGATTGTACCTTGTAATTCCGAGAATCGAGTGCATCATAGATAGGCCGCACCCGCCTTTCAAAGGCGGCCATTCTATCCTAGCACCCACGTAGCTAAGAACGATCTGCAAGCAAAGGCATGTCGCCCAAATTGATTTCACAAATCGAGCACACAAGTGAGGGATGCTGGTTAGTGCTGCCAGGCGCTGTGCAGGCCTGACAGCACCTGCCCTGATGATAGGCCAGTGGTTGCCAATGGTACACATGCAGGCCATTTCGGAGTGACAGACTTCGCGGCCCCTGGGCCGCGCGATCATGTTTGAAAGATGTTCATCTACTTGAGGCACGTAGTGCAAAGCTATACAGGTTTCCACGCTAACCTTTGAAAGTTCTGACATGGATCAACCTTGCTGGTGTTGGTATGCAGTAAGAAGATTGCCATTCCTAATGGTGTCAAGCTCCGTTGTCTATCGTGGAACACTGAGCAGGTCAGAGGTTGCATTGACTGTGCACAGGCCCTGCCTGCTGACTACAGCATGCTCATTAAAGCACCTGGTCTTTGCTTTGCAGGGATGGATCGCGTGTGGAGGCGAATCGGGGTTGCTCAAGGTGGGGTTCCGACTTGGGTGGATGAGCGCTATAACCTTCCAGCATGAATCAACTGCCTTACTAGACCAGCCTAGGAACACGTGGCGGTGTTAATGCCAGTGCGCATCTGCATGTGCCCTGAATCACGCGCGTTAGCATGGGAGCAGCATGCAAGCACGCTGCAGTATGACCTGCCAGACACGACGTATGCACCATTGCACATGTAAGTGCATCATGTATGCTGCCGTGTTCTGCCCTCCCAGGTGTTGCGGCTTGAGGGCACGTCAAGCCGTGAGGCAGCTAAGGCGCTGAATGCCACAGGCGGGAAAGGCGGGGCAGCGCCCGCTGCAAACAACCTCTCTCTGAACCAAACACTGGAAGGCCACAATGGCGCTGTGCTGTGCGTCACTTGGAATGACGCATTCCAGAAGCTCACCACCAGTGATGAGAGCGGTCTCATCATCGTGTGGATGCTGCACAAGGGCATGTGGTTTGAGGAGATGATCAACAACCGGTGTGTGGCCAACTGGGCATGCTGAGTGGCCTGTGCTGCCTTGCGGTGCAAGAGGGCGTGCATATGCAGTGCATGCACAGATGGATTGCCTGCAACAAAATGCTTTGGTGTGGCTTCCACCCTGGCTTCCACCTGTTCACAAAATGTGTGATGGCTGCAGCAACAAGTCCGTGGTGCGCGACATGAAGTGGACGTCCAATGGCGAGAAGATCTGCATCGTTTATGAAGACGGTGCTGTCATTGTGGGCAGCGTGGATGGCAACCGCCTGTGGGGAAAGGAGCTGGGCCTGAACCTGGCACTGGTGGAGTGGTCGCCAGACGGCCGCCTCATCCTGTTTTGCACGATCCAAGGCGAGGTGCACATCTACGATGGCAATGGCAACGCCGTCTCCAAGGTGCCGCTGTACTGCAATGAGGGCTACGTGGGTGCCAGCCATGTGGTTGGCGTGGAGTGGTATGATGGGATCCTGGGCTTCGCAGAGCCTAACTGCCCAGTGCTCGCGATCTGCCTTGACAACGGCCGTATGCAGCTCATGCGATATGAGTCAGATGACAACGCAGTGTGCATTGATACGGGCATCAAGCCATGCAAAGCTAAGTGGAACTGCAATGGCACCGTGCTCGCGGTTGCCGGCTACCAGCTCAGCGGCTCCGCAGCTGAGGCACGTGAGCTGTGGATGGTGCAGTTCTACAGCTACAACGGCGAG
Source organism: Chlamydomonas applanata (assembly GCA_001662365.1). Classification (NCBI taxonomy): domain Eukaryota; kingdom Viridiplantae; phylum Chlorophyta; class Chlorophyceae; order Chlamydomonadales; family Chlamydomonadaceae; genus Chlamydomonas; species Chlamydomonas applanata. The sequence goes on from BDCZ01000112.1 coordinate 49,281, forward strand.
CACCTGCGTACGCTGCGCGTGCCTGGCTCAGGCATCAGTGGCATCAGCTGGGAGGGCAACGGCCTGCGTTTGGCACTGGCTGTGGACTCATTTGTGTACTTTGCCAACGTGCGGCCCGATTACAAGTGGGGCTACTTCTGCAACACGCTTGTGTACGCGTTCAACCGCCCCGACCGCGCGGAGCACTGCGTCATGTTTTGGGACACAAAGTACGTGGGTACAGCACACAACAGGTTTGCAACAGGGATAGTCTCACCACCTTTCCTGTCTACTGGCTGCGCATTTACCCGAACATCCAGGCATAAGACAACTGCGCTGAGTGGAGAGTTGTTTTCATGCCTTGTACTCAGCAGATCCAGCTGTCACACTTACACATTGGCTTTAAATGCTTTCAACCCATAATGCAGGAACAACGACAAGTACCCCAAGTACGTGCGCAAGCTGGTGGCCATCCAGGCCTTTGGGGACTTCTGTGTGCTGGCCACAAAGGTGCGTAGCATCTCAAGTACAAGCTTGCGCATGCTTCTTAGCACGGTGATAACAGGAACTGCACCCAAGGCAATCAAGGCACTGACAAACGCTTTTGGCCTGCTGGTGCAGGGCGAGAACCAGGGCGAGTACATTTTGATCCTATGCAATGCCATCGGATCACCTGTCGACAGCAAGTACATTGATGTGAGTGGTCCTGCATCAGAACACATGGTTTATTAACCCTGTTGTTGGCTCTTGTTTTTCTGGGCCTGGACTGGGACTATGTACGCAATGTGCACTTGGGGCTCATGGTGCATGGCGCTCACATGATTAGTGGAAGCTTGTGTTGGATTGTGTATGCTTGCTGCAGGTGGAGCCCAAGTACCTGACGATCACCAACTACCACGTGATTGCGGCCAGCGATGAGGCGGTGTACGTGTGGCAGTTCCGCACCTCCTTCTCCAAGGTGCTGTCCACTGATGTGAGCGGTGTCAAGCGGCGTGACGTGCGGGAGAAGGTGTTCCACGTCGATGACCCCAACCCCGCGCAGGTGCGCCGCTGCACTGCTGTTAAGATGATGCAAGGTATGCATGTGCTACTCTGACGTTTGAGGGCAGCTTGCTGCCGTTCATGCCATGCTGCAATCTGATCATGTCTGGGACGCCAGTGGTCATCCAGCTACTCGGATGTCTGGGCGCTTGCAGGTCACCACCGATGGCTACAAGCCGCCAGCGCAGTCCACATCTGACCTGATCTCAGCGCTGTGTGCCAACGACTCAGTGCTTATGATCGGCCGCGTGAGCGGGGTGGTGCAGCGCTACAGCCTGCCGCACCTGACGGTCGAGGGTACGCACCTGCTACGCTGCCGGCCGTACATGCTGGCGCTCAACTGCAACGTGACTAAGATGTCCATCATCGATATCAACGGTGTGCTGTCATTCTACGACCTGACTGCCAAGGGCAACGCAGGCGCCACGCAGGGCGAGCACCTTGCATTTGAGCGGAAGGTGCGTGTGTCTCATGTATACTTGTGTCACGGGCGGGCCGCCTGTCGTGTGTATGCGTTTTGTTTCATGCATGTTGTAAGCGTAAACATCGCTTGCTTCTGTGCTGATCACTTGGCTGGGCCACATGTGCTAATCCTTGGCTGGGCCGCAGGATGCGTGGGACATGAAGTGGGCGGACGACAACCCGGAGCTGTTTGCCATGATGGAGAAGACGCGCATGTACATCTTCAGGGGCCTGGACCCAGAGGAGCCGGTCAACAGCAGCGCATACCTGTGCAACTTCCACGACCTGGAGATAACGGGTGTCTTCATGGATGACATCATGCAGCAGCCCGACCAGCCCGATATGGAGTTCATGGTCATGTACGAGACGCGCTCGCTGCGTGACACCCGCGAGCTGCTCAAGTCCACGTCATCTGAGGACGCGTACGCATTCGTGGACTCCAACTCGCATCCACGCCTGTGGCGCATCCTGGCGGAGCATGCGCTGGAGGCCCTGGACTTTGTGATGGCCGACAAGGCTTTCGTGCGCTGCGCGGACTACCAGGTGTGCGCGCTAGACCCGTTGGCTCTGTGAACCTGTTGTTGTGTGGTGCCAAGCATGCCATCTACTCATAGCATAAGCAGGTGCCGAACCACACCATCCACACCCATTGGACGTGCGTTGCTGCCTCTGCAGGGCATCCAGTTTGTGAAGCACCTACAGAAGCTGGACGACCGTGCCAAGCAGCGTGCTGAGGTGGCTGTGTACTTCAAGCGCTTTGACGAGGCGGAGCAGCTGTACCACAAGATGGACCGGCCCGATCTTGCTGTGGACATGCGCATGCGGCTGGGTGCGTCCAGTGCATTGAGCTGGAGCCGTGCTTGGTCCAGGGAGTTCAGGGCGAATGCAACAGCAGAAAGGAACAGTGTCCGGTTATTTGCACCCTTGCAGCGCACGCGTTGACTAAATGAGCAACGGCTACCGCTTATACCGTGCATGTAGGCGACTGGTTCAAAGTGGAGAAGCTGGTGCGTGAGATGGGTGGTGATGACGCACAGCTGGTCAACGCGTGGAACAAGATCGGGCAGTACTACTCCGACCGCCACAAGTGGTCCAAGGCCGCCCAGTTCTACGCGCAGGCCAAAAACAGCGAGATGCTTGTGGAGTGCTTCTACGCACTGGAGGATTTTGTGGCACTGGGCCGGCTAAATGACGCCTTGCCTGAGGGTTCGCCACTGCTGCTGTCAATCGGCGAGAAATTTCAAAGCGTGGGCCTATGCAACGAGGGCGTGGCAGCATTCCTCAAGGTGTGTTTGCTCTTCGTTTTGGCTGCTGGCTCCAGCTTTTGTTGCTGGGATGATGTTTCTGAGTTGAACAGCGTTGAGAACCATTGCTTCTTCTTGTAATATCATAGTGAACGCTGCTTTGCCTTGACATCTGTGGCACATGCAGGGGGGTGACACCAAGAAGGCAATTGACTGCTGCTACCTGTTGAACCAGTGGGACCAGGCTGTCACGCTCGCACAGCAGCACAACTTCCCGCAAATTGAGGCGCTCCTGGCCAAGTACGCCAACCACCTACTGGAGAAGGAGAAGTGAGTGATGCGTATGGCCCTTCACCCCAGGGTACCAACAGCAGCAGGATGTTGACCTGTGTCTGTTGCGGCCTCATCAAAGAGTGGGGTTAGCGAGTTCTGAGTTCCTGTTTCTCCTGCTGCAGGTACCTGGACGCCATTGAACTGTACCGCAAGGCCAACCATCACATGGAGGCCGCCAAGCTGCTGACGGACCTGGCAAAACAGAGTGCTGAGAAGAAGGTGCGCCACATGCTGCTGCTAAGCCTTTTGTCTGTGGTCAATTGAGCACTAATGCGAGTTCAAGCGTTTGGGAGCCCTGACCATGACAGGGACTGGCTCAGTACACAGGCAGGTGGGTCTGACCTGTTGTGTCGCTCTGCATTGCAGGTGCACCCGCTGCGTGTCAAGAAATTGTATGTGCTGGCCGCGCTGGAGGTGGACAAGTTCAAGAAGAAGACGCTGGAGATGAACCCGGCCCAGGACGCAACGGCTACTGCGGTGGGCACACGGCAGGCAACAGCGACAATGCAGGCGACAGCCGCGCAGACGCTGGCTGGTGAGTAGTGCTATGCTGTCCTGTTGATTGTGTGTGTGTGCCTGAACAGTCCCCAACTGTGCACTTTTGCTGGTACCTGATGCCCTTGACTGCATCGCTTGCCGCGCAGGACTGATGACGCTGGAGGCGGCAGCCATGTCGGGCCCTGGTGGCGGCATCGACTCTGCATGGCGTGGCGCAGAGGCATACCACTTTTGGCTGTTGGCGCACCGGCAGGTACATGGCTTGGCGTTCCTGTTGTCAGTGCTTGTGTGAGCAGCTCTTGCAAGCTGTGATTGTACCCATGCCTGGAGTTGGATGCAATGCTGGGCTGTTGGTTTGTCAATGGTGCTGGGACCCTGCGCTGTCTGCGTGATGCGGCGTGTGCAGCTGTACAGCGGCAACGTCGACCTGGCCATGCGCACGGCACTGCACCTGCGTGACTATGAGGACGTGCTGGACCCCAAGGAGATCTATTCATTCCTCGCGCTGGCGTGCTTCTACTCCAAGTTTTATGGCCAGTGCTCCAAGGTGCGGCCCCGCGGTGTAGGTCCTGGTCAACTGGCAAGTGAAGGCAGCTGCTCAAATGTAGAGGGAAGAGTGCGTTACGGCTTAGACTTGGTACTTACGCCTAAGGAACATATGCGATGTGCTGGGAGGTGCATAAGTGCTGGTTGAGGGAGGTGTCAGGCAGTACCAGACAGATTGTGTACACGATATGTGTGTGCAGGCTTTCATCAAGCTTGAGTCGCTGCCCAGCATCCCCGCGCCCAAGCGCGAGGAATACAGTGACCTGGCCATGTCCATCTTCCTGAAGAACGCACCTGTGGACCCACGCGCACTGCGGGAGACACGTGAAAAGCCTGCAGCCAAGTGCGTGCCAACACTGCCCTTGTCGTCATGCGTGACAAATAGACCTCCCTGACCCTGGGCTGTCTTGTTCCTGTCATGGTACGGCAGTGGTCCTTGCAGCGTGAGTGCGCCGACCCTGAACCAGTTGGTCAGATTGCAGCCATGGGGGCACGTGTTCACATCACTTGCCAACTGGTGCTTTCTTTCCCTTTGCCTGCTATGCACATAAACAGGGGCAAGGGCTCAACGGGCAACCCTGCGATGGATGCACTGCTGGAAGACCTGGTGGGACCGCGCGAGCAGGTGTGCGTGGCGAGCGGGAAAATCATCAAGGACGGCGGTTACTACCGCTGCAAGGTCTGCAAGCACGCTATGATCACCAACGAGATCCGTGGGGCAGTCGCATGCCCACTGTGCCACAGCACGCTGCCACCGCCTGGGGACAAGTCGAGGAACCCTGCACCCATGCCGCAGAGCAGCGCACAGCAGTTGGGCAGCCCCGAGCGCTCACGTGGCGGCTACATGGCAGCTGACGCAGCATACTGAGCACATGCAGGGGTGGTGTTGCTCATGTGGTGCTCGGTGCATCACGCATGCCAAAGCTTTAATAGCGCATACATACTGCCGCCAAGCAATCGTGAGGGGTCCGAGCAGGGGACCTGAGGAGCAAGGTTTCGCTGTGTCTTGACAAAGGATGAAGGAGATTGGCTTGTCATGTTCTCAAGCTGACACGCGACAGCTGATGTAATGTGCAAGTCCTCATACTGTGCAGCATACCTGATATTTGTTCATCTGCCCTCATAATTACAGTACGTGCACGCCCTCATGGGCAGCGGGGCCCAGCGGAGCCTGCTCAGGTCCAGGTCCTTTGTTATGTTTGCACACGCCCACCGGCTGCTCAACATGCACGCTTTGTTGCGTGCTGGAATGAGTCTATAACCAACCACATGTGTGCCTCCGCTTGGACTGATTTCAACCCGACACACAAGCCGCACGGCCGCAATGGCCATTAACCAATAACAAACAGTTTTTGAAGCTACAAGCCCATAACGAATGTTGCTATGCCTCGCGGCAGGCACCTATGCGCCATGATGGGCGTACGATGTAACCAACACACACACACATGCACAGTGCTGCCAGCCACCCAGTGGGCCGTCAATGTCCTTGCACCCAGTACATAAGCAGTACACATCAGGTCATAAGCTTGCACAGAAGGATGAGCTTTTTTTAGTAATGCTGTAACTCGACGCGGAAGTTCTCAGGTCACCATTGACGTCGCTATGCCAACTCAGCCAAACATGTCAATGTCGCGGTAGTGTTGCGGCAATAATCAAGTTGTCAAGACGGCGAGCTAGAAATGCTCACACACCGCACGTTCGCGCCGCAAATTAGCTGGCAGCCAGATGTAGGTGGCTCCATCGGCATGCCCCATGCTGCTCCATGCTCCACCATGCGCATTGGGACAGGGCATCAAGTCTGCAGCCTGTTCCTGCTCATACATGGATGCTGCAGGTTTCTAGCTACTTCAGTGCTGTGTTTGGCGCGACACACCTGGAGCGCACCTCACGCGCGCTGTGCACTCCCTCTCTACTGACAACACTGCGGGTCAACACACTGGCCACCACACCGCAGGTGCACGCACCTGCATGCCCAGGCCCATGTACTTTCTCCTCCCACAGGCCCCGCCTGCTGATCTTGCTCAGTTGGGCTGCAGTATAAGAAAACTGAAATACAGTGCGTCACACTCGGCTGGCATTTTGCTTTGTTTGCGTTATATCTTGTATGCTTGCGAGTGTTGCAGGATGCGGCACAGCGGCTGCAAGCAGAGCTGCAGCTGGCGACACCTCCCAAGGCACACCCGGTGCTGGGGTACGCACTGCAGCTGCAGGGGAGAGGGCCAATAGCCGTGGACTATGACGGGCTGTGTGGTGAGTCAAATGGTGAAAGTGAACGTGGCGAGCATGCTTGTGTGACAGCTGTTGGATGCAGGAGCAAGGATGGTCTCTTGGTGTGGCGGGGAACTGATGGCCTGAGTTAGTGTGCTGGTGTACTGCAATGGCGGTGGTGCACCATGCACGTGCGTGCATGCAGGTCCAGTCAGGGAGATCATCGTCAACAGGCGCGCTGCTGAGGCGATCCTCAAAGGCAAGCAAACAGCAGTGAGCTTGCCGAAGAGCTGGAAGGCTCCTGCTTTAGATCCTATTGAAGTATTGATGGATTACAGCCCTTGTCTGTGCTGATGCTGCGCAGGCTCTGATGTGTTTGCACCAGGTTTGCTCGCTGCCTCGCAAGGCCTAGCTGAAGGTCAGCTGGTGGCAGTACGCGCCGCAATTGAACTGCCTGGCAGGTGAGGATGTGCCTTGCCATTTGAAATCATGCACCTCTTCACCTGCCGCGGCACACCACACCTGTGACTGCATTCATCTGTCTGGTCCTACAGGGTGTGGCCTGGCATCAACCGTGGTGCTGTCATTAGATCGGGGGTCACCAAGTTACCGCAAGCCCCCAACCTGTACCTAGGGGTGGGCGTCTGCAAGATGGGGCGCAAGGCGATGTTCAGGCAAAGTGAAGGCTGTGTGGTGCAGATGCAGCACCGGGTGTTTGAGATACCGGCATGCAATGGTGAGCCATGCAAATGCACAGCAGGTTCATGGTGCCAGCAGCCCTGATGCACGCTTGCCTTTGTCTCTGGGCCATGCTTCACCATGCCAGATTTCGCTTGCTTGTCTCACTCATATATGCAGGAGTACTGCGCGGCAATGTGGTGCTGCAGGCGCTCCCCAGCGTCACAGCTGCAGCAGTGCTGGCCCCAGAGCCCGGCATGCGTGTGCTGGACATGTGCGCTGCACCTGGAGGCAAAACTGCGGCATTGGCTGCGCTGATGCAGGCACAAGGCGAGGTGGTGGCTTTGGACAGAACACACGCCAAAGTAAGTGTCCGTACACGATCGGATTGTTAGCATCAGCATCTGATGAATCATGCTCCTTTCTGGACGTACTTTTGACGCCTGGATGAACTTCGGTCTTACGCCTTGCACAGTTGAAGTACATTACATTGTCTTGCTTGCAGGTGGCTCGCATCCAGTCTCTGGCTTCAGACATGGGCGTTGGGCACATGGTGACAGCGCTGCGCAGAGATGCCACAGCAGCAGCAGGTGCACTGCCCAGCATGCCTGGGGCAGCTGATGTGGGGGCAGTGACCCTCCCAGACGGGGATGCAGAGGATGCGAGTTCAGGCAGTGGAGACAGCGATGGTGCAGGGCCACCACCAGCTACGCCCTTCCCTCTGGAGTCATTCAATGCAGTACTGCTTGATGCTCCGTGCTCTGCACTTGGGTTGCGGCCGCGGTTGTCGCATGCAGAATGGTCACTACCGCGTTTGCGTGCTCTAGGCCGGTACCAGCGAGCGCTTCTGCACACAGCAGTACGGCTGATGATGCCTGGGGCAGCGTTGGTGTACTGCACGTGTACCATAAACCCAGGTGTGTAAAATGCGTCAGGGTAAGGGTCTGGCCGGGTTTGGCCAGTTGGTTAAACATTCTCATGGTGCATTGTCACGCTCCATGCTTACGTATTAGGAGCATTATGAGGCGCATTATGACATTATGCGGCCGTGTATCAATCTGCACACTATGGCTGTCTTTGCAGCTGAGAATGAGGCAAACGTGCGGTGGGTGCTTGACGGCTTCCCTTGCCTGAAGCTGGTGCAGGCATCACCTGTGCTGGGTGGGCCAGGGCTGACAGGCAGGGACCCTGAGACAGGTATGGCTTTCAACAGTGTCTGCCTGATGCTGCAGCGAACACCATGTTTGCTGCACTATCATCGCTGCTGTACCCAGTACAGCGCTTGTGCATGCATCTGGGTCTCTGCTTAGCATTCTATTTATGACCGCTGTGCATCCTCAGGAGAGGAGTTCCTGACCCCTGAAGAGTCGCACCTTGTTCAGAGGTTTGACCCAAGCCAGCAGCCACATGATGATTCCATGGGATTTTTCATTGCGAAGTTCATCAAAACATGTTCGATGCAATGATCAGAATATCCAGTGCTTGGTGAGTGTCAGTCGATTACATGGCGGAGGCATCATGTACCTTTCCATGCGTGCACTGGGCTGATGTGGCCGAGCTGGCATGCGAGAACTGCCCTCATACTATGGATCAGACATTGTCAATGCATTAAAAGCATGAAAGCCATACCAGCGGGTACGTTTGTAACATGAGCGGAGAGAACAACAAACACCAACATCATCTGGTTCCAACCTGCATATCACTGTTGTTTCCCAAGCAGTCCAACGTCATGAATCAGTGCCAGCGCTGGCACATGCGCACGTGTCAGGCTGTCAGCACAAGTCTTGCTGCCTCTCACCTAACCCTCCTGATATGATGAACATCCCCGAGCGGATCCTTGGGTGGCCCCAACATTGCTTCTGATCAAAAGCGTGCCTGGTGTGACAGGTGCTGTATCAGAGCGGGTTCTCAGGATCGTAATCATCCCCCCCATCATCCAAGAGTGGTGCAGGCGGTGTGCCCGTGCCCCCCACCAGCTCCATGTCGTCACCGCCTGCCCCAATGCCCATGACAGCCCCCAGATCATCCCCACCATGCCCAAGGATGTAGCGCGAAAAGTCCTCATCCTGCAGCAAGTCATCTGCACCCCCCAAGGCCCCGAGCTCGGACCCCTGGCCCTCCTGGCCCCCAGGCCCTGCCTCGGACGCATGCGTGGCACGTGCTGCGTTGGCCACGTTGATTGCTAAGGCCTGCCGGTCAGCCTGCACGGCGCATCATCCCCACACCACAGGCACTGACTTTGCCCAGCATGTGACAAACCTGGCACAGCCGGAGGCATGCAGCATGTATGGCATGCAGCAGCTCATGATCATTACATGCTGGGCCAAGGCAAAGCATGTAAGACATGCAGGACAGCACGCACCTCTGGCATAGCTGCTAGTGCTTCCGCAAATGCAGCAGCTGCCTGTTGGTCCGCACTCATGTCGGGCCCAACTGGCGGCTGTGGTGGCGGTTCCTCTGAATGGTTCTCGGGCAGGCTCTGCGAGCCCTGCCGTTGTTGCTGTGACTGCGGGTGAGGCTGCTGCGGTGGGTGGTGTGGTGCCAGCGGCCCGGATGCACCTGGTGGGCGCGGACCAGGAGGCTGCAACCCCCCCTGCTGCTGCTGGCCCTGTAATTGTGGCGGCATGCCTTGATGTGGCTGTTGTGGCTGCTGTGGCATCATGGGCATGCCCACCATCCCAGCCATACCTGCCACACCCTGAGACAGCATGGCTAGCTGCTGCGGCGTTAGTGTGCCCTGCTGCAATGCCATGAGCACCTGCTCTGGCGGAGGCAGCATCGCCATGTTGAATGGCATGCCACCGGGCCCACCCATCATGCCTGGCATCATGGCCCCAGGCCCCATCATCCCGGGACCCCCCATCATGGGCCCCACCGTGCCATTCCCTTGCAAGCCCTGCATCCCGCCCTGCATGCTGAGCTGGCCCTGTGGCCCAGGACCAGCCTGTCCTCCGTCCAGTGCCCGCTTCCGCGCCTCCACTGCCACACGCTGCTCTTCAAACAGCTTGAGCTGCTCCTGCGCACGGCGCAGCGCCTCGTCCTGCCGGATCGCCGCCTGGCGCAGCTCGTGTACCGCGCGCTGCCGTGCTGCCACCTCTGCCTGCGGCGTTGACACAAACACACACAATGCGTACAAGTAATGAAGAGGGGTTGCTCCAGGCTTGCGTACCAGGCACCACACAACTGCATTCCAAGCTGAGTCACCGGGCACGAGCACTCATAGTCAAGCACTGAAAACCATGACATGTACTTGGAGTCATGCCGATGGCTGTCAAGTCTGCCACAAACCTGCAGTGCTGCTGTGCACGCTGACAGTGCCTCTCGTGCAGCTGCGACCTCTTGTGCACTGCCCTCCAGGTGCACCCGCTGCAAGCAGCACATCACAAACGCACATGACTGCCAGCATCAAGCATGCCATGATGGCTAGTACAAGCAGGGAGGCACACCAGCAAGTAGCAGCTGTGAGACTGACATCCGACAAGCTGCTAGCAGCTACAGCTGCCCACTAAACCCAGCAGTGCAGCGCCCAGTCACACCGCACCGGCTTGAGTTGCATCACTTTGGCAGTGCTACTGGATGACTTGTCAGCTGCTGCTGCTGCCTGGGCAAGGAGGTCTGCCAGTGGTCCAACAGCCTGCGGCAGCATGCAAATTCAGCATTAGGTCAATGCGTGGTACTGCTGGCACATAGCTCTGTAGGCACAGCAGTGAGTGCGACCATTTCCCATGCGAACATGTGCGCATGCATGGGGCCTCACCTTCAATTTCGCTGCGTCACTGCCCGATGCTGGCTGGCCGGCACCCGGAGCCGCATCTGAGCGTGCTGCGCCACTGGCATCGGGCCTGGCCAGCGTGTCCTTCATCACCTTGATCAAGCTTGAGCCAAAGACTCGCCTTTCCTCCCAGATCTTGATCAACCGCGATGCGGATGCCCGAGACTTGCTGTCTGCTGTGCGGGCAAACTCCTTAATCGCCTTGGGCATGACCTTCGCAAACTCGTCCCCATACTCCCGACCCTTCTTCTTGCCCTCTTGTAAGATGTGGTTAGCCAGATACAGCTGCGTCAAACGCTTCTCCTGCGGCGCCCGCACGAACTCCTCCAGCCAAACCGAAACCACAGTACCTGCAGCTCGTGAATAAAACAGGCACCAGCTAGATGTGCTCTCGATGCTCTGCTGCGTTCCATTTAGAACTTTAAGCTTTTGTACCAGCTGCTCCCGATTGACCTCCATTCTGGAGCCTGGTGCACGGAGGGCATCAAATCTAACTTTGCAAGCGATCTCAAGTGTGCGCTGCGGTAACGGCCCTTACATCACACCTTGGAAGAGTACTGATGTGGCGAGCCGAACGCATCCACATGCCATACAGAAGACTGCCCAACAGGATGCTTGCAAACACGATATCTTGGTCACACAGCAGTTTTGTGCTGTGGAGGTAAGCACCATCACCATGTGCCACCCCGCTCCCACTGGAATACATCTGACTTGGGCTGCTTCGTGGCGCCCTCATATGCAGCGTCAATGTCTAGGATGTCGTCTTCTGTCAGACTGAAGCTGAACGCGGTCTGCAATGCGCGCACATGTGCCGCGTTGCGTGCGCCCACTGCTGCTGCTGCAACAGCTGGCTGGTCCAGCACCCACCGCAGCGCGACAGCTGAACCAGGCACATTATGCCGCTCACCAACTTTGTGGAGCGCCTGCAACATGTCCTGCAGCCACGGCCACCCTCCACCCTCTCGCAGCTGCGTGCCATACTTGGCTTTGGCAAGTGTATCTAGCTTGGCCGCACTCGCTGGTGCCCCAAGCCAGCGGTCTCCCAAGAACCCACCCGCCTGCAGGGAAATGCAAAACAAGTACATGCCAATATACATCTGCTCTTCACGCCCTTGCCGTTGGGTTCACCTTCATGATATTTGGACGTATGGTGCAACCACAACAGCTCCCAATGCTGAGCACCACAGCTGCAGTCATCAAGTCTCTTTTCAACCCTAAACCCTAAAGAACACTAAACACAGGTTTCAGCTCACCATCGTGCCGTATGCAATGAGCGGGATCTGGCGCCGTAGGCACAGGTCCTGCATGAACAGCTGAGGCCGCCGGTCCAGCACTGAGAACTGCACCTCATGCGCGTCGACTGTCACGCCTGCGTCCAGCACCTGCCTCGTGAACGCACCATTCCATATCAAGATCGGTAAGCACAGCCCACAATCCTTCGTGATAGTGGCATTCTCAAGGCTGGTGCTGTAGAAATGCAGCAGCCGGAACCATGCATTACCTGCAGCAGGTGGGGAACGTCAAAGTTGGTAAGACCGATGCCTCGTGCAAGCCCCCGGCCCTTGAGATCTTCCAGCCACTTGGCAGCATCCTTGTAGCCAGCTCCATTGGAGCTGAGTGCCCCAAAATTCTCCCAGTGCAGTAGCACCAGGTCCGCATACGGTGTACCCAGCTTGGCGAGCGAACCGCGCACCCGCTGCAGGCCAGCAAGGCAGGTGTGCGCACGTCATGTCCAGTAACTAACAACAAAGCCGACCTGACCACCAGCTGCATAACATGCCCCGGGGTGGGCGAGCAGGCACATGCTGGATAGGTTGCTGCTTGGGCTATGCATCCTCGGCCCACTCACATATTCCAGCAGGTCTGAACTGAGCCGTGGCACGTCCTCCTCCATGATGGTGACCTTGGTAATGACCTGTGTGTCGCTGCGGTGCTGCTGCAGGCGCAGCCATTGCCCCACAACCGCTTCGCTGGGGCCGTAGATGTCCTGCGCGGCGCACGCCAATCATGCAGGCGTCACGAATGCACCCAGCCTCAGGTGGGGTCCTAGCAGTCATCAAACCAGTGTGATACTTACAGTAACCGAGGGCTATCTTTAAGGCCATCACAGTAGCCATGTTTGGGATCCTCCACTATGGTCAGGCACAGCTGCAACCCTGCAAAACGCCGTGTGATCATGATGTCATGTACTCTTGCTCACCGCTGTGTCAATGGAGGTGATGCCTGCGGCAGCAAAGCGGTCAAAGTCTGCAATGGCTGCTGCCCCTGAGGTCCGGTTCGATCGCGGGTCGCCCCTGCATGCACGCATGCGCCATAAGGCATACATTGATACATGCCAAGGTGTCACACCAATGTTTTGGCAATGTAATCAAGCCGGCCCTGATGCTTGGTCAGCAGTAACTGGGATGTGTTCAGGCATCCAGCATGCCACTCACTTGTGCTCCCCATCCAGCTGGACGCAGCCTTTGATGACTCGGGACAACTGCAGCGGCGGATCCTTTTTGCCCCGGCTGGGTCGGAGCACCACCTTGGGCACAGGTCGCAGTGCACGTGGCCGGCGCATCATCATGGCATCATCTGGGTCGATGCCTGCTGGTGGGTCGATGAGAGCATTTAATGGCTGGCTGGTACTTGGGCCACCGCCCGGCTGCTCGCTGCCCCATGCGCGCCCATGCGTGCTGAAAAGCAACCCAGGGCATGCGAGTGCAAAACTGCGCCTGCTGAGCCCTCCACATGTGCTGCTTCCCTCAGAGTGCCCACTGCTGCTGGCGCATGCAACTGAGTGCCGTGCATGGATTGCCCGTCCTGCAGGCAGTGTGCCTCGCATGGTTGGAGGGCGTGATGACAAAGTAATGTATTGAATGCAATGCCACAAGCCACCTGCCACCCACCATGCACGATCACAACCAAATTACACAGCTGTGATGGGCCACCTGGCAGCTAGTGCTGGCCAATTGAGGCGGCAACTGCACTTGCGCTGCGACTTTTGGGCCCCTGGAATGTTCATGCATCGCTGACTTGCAGAATCTCGGCCGCAGCCTGCATCTGGCAGCTGACTACAAGTATGGCGCAGGCACCTGCTGCTGTGCGTGTATCAGCTCGCCTACAAGCCAAGGAGGAGGCAAAGGAGGCGATGCAGAAGACCAACTCTTCCAGCAGCAGCGAGGGTAAACGCATCAGCGCATCTGACATTCAGCTGGTCCAAAACCTAATTGAGCGATGCCTGCAAAACTACATGGCGCAAAAGGTAATTGCTTGCGTGGCATGGAAGTCCATGTTCCGCGCACCATGCATGCACCTAGCAGGCTGGCATGTAAACGATGGACCAGTCAACCAGGGCCTGCAATTGTTCATTCTGTGCTTTTGCTTTCACAGGATGTGGTGCAGACGCTGCAGAACCAGGCCAAGATTGAGCCAGGGTTTACGACATTGGTTTGGCAGAAGCTGGAGGAGCAGAATCCCGAGTTCTTCAAGGCGTATTACCTCAGGTAAGGGATGGCGGGTTCTGGCTACATGCTAAAGCAGGGCGGCTGATGCAGTTTCACAGAAGGGGAGGCCACGCCCCAGGCGCACGTGCGCGTGCGCGCTGCTGCGTCAGCCACACAGGCAGGAAATGTGTTGGATGCCTCGGTGCGTATAGCCTGATGACGGGTATGCCTGCTATCAATGCCCTGCAGGCTGAAGCTCAAGGACCAGATCGTCATGTTCAACTACCTGGTCGAGCAGCAGATGCAGATGATGCACAAACTGCACAGCAGCTGGCTGCAGGCAATGCCGCAGATGATGGGGCGACCACAGGGCATGATGGGGCCTCAACTTGGGAGCTACCCTGGCATGATGATGCCCGGGTATGGCATGATGCCTGCAGGCACACCCGGGGCTGCGGGCGCGCAGCCTGGTGTCACACCACTGCAGCCTGGCATGGCACCAGCAGCACCCCTGCCGCTCAGCCCGTTGGACCCATCTGCACTCATTGGCAGCAGGCTGGATGGGGATGGCAAAGGCTCTGGCAGCACGGCAACAGGGAGGCAGCGGTCATCACAGCCCAAAACAAAAACAAGTCTGCCAAATGCAAGTGCAACACAGCAAGGCAGTGAGGGACATGTGCAGCTGGATCCGCTAGCTGCAGGAGATGCAGACCCACTAGCGCAGCTAGGGGATTACATGCAGGGCACAGCTGATGACCTGATCGACGGCCCCCATGGAGACATGCCCAAGAACTACTCCTTCTCAGATTTTGCCACATGGCCGGACCTGACACTGCCGGCTGTGAACCTGGGGCTCGATGGTGGTGGCCATGGGCCAGCTGAGACAGACCTGGTGCAGCACCCGCAAGGCGACGGCCAGCCAGGCAACAGCGGCGTAGTGGGGGTTGGCAGAGAGGTGGGCGGCGTGGGGGTTGATGCACTGCATGGGCAAATGCAGAGCTCAGCAGTGGATGACGAGGTGATGGGCGGCTCTATTGCAGGGCTTGGTGTGGACGACGGGGTGGGGCACCATGGGTTTGATGAAGGGCTAGATGGGGGCAATCCATTTGGGCTGATGCCAGACATTGGCCCACTCACATTCGATGGGGAGGATGAGCTGGACAGCCATGCGCTGTGAACAGCTGCAGGGGCTTTGGTTGGATGGTTCCTGACCTGGCCGCTGCTGGCTGTGTGGCTCATAACGCTGCCACGGTGTCGGGATGTGCCTTATTGTCGTGAAGGGCCTAAAGACCTAACTAATGAGAATGAAGAAGATCTGCGCCTTGGTCTCTGTTACCTCCATCTGTTGTACCAGCTTTTGAACCATACCTTGATATCATTGTATACTTGAATGACATGGACCTGTTTGGCAGTTGTAACATGTGTAACAATGTTCACTTCTATGTTCTAGTTTGAGCTCTGTGCCAGATGGATGCAGGTGCCAAAAGGCCAAGTTTGCACACCGCATACATGCAGGCATACATGCGATGTTAAGCGAAGTTGTGCCCAACTGTTCACCGGCAGTCCTCTCTGCTATGTGGCCCAGTGCATGCACAGCCACTGCCTGGGCTGGAAATCCGCGGGTGCACATCACGCATTGCGGGTGGGCCTGTACTGGACAATTGCTGCAAATGGCTGGTCGAGTGAGTAGCCACGCACGGATGTGTGTGTGGGCAGGGTGCTGGCCTGTCAGGTGGGCAGGCAGGCAAGCAGGTGCAGTTGGAGGATCAATGGGCATAAGTACGGGTGCAGCACTTGGGGCAGCAAATGTGCATGCAATCCAGTGGCAGGTGGTACGTGCATGCCCGGGTGCAAGCTATGCAAGGGCCTTTCATCCGCATGGCCACTGCCAGTGAGGGAACGGGATAGGCGGATGGCATAGATGCTGTGTTGGAATGTGCAGGAGACCAAGGGGATGGCAGTGGCAGCGGCAGTGTATGGGCTGACATGCACTGCTAGATACAGGCATCATACATGCTGCATGCATATGACGCAATGGCGTTTTCAGGGGTCAAGGGCCTTAGGCCGCCCGCTCGCAGGAAGTGCATGTTCTGTGCTACTACAGTGAAAACCAGCCGCTGCCACCTGGTGCCTCGCTGAACCCTCACATGCTGCTGCAGAACCTTCCCTCCCTCCTCCCTACGTTCAGGGCGGTCTTTCTTTCTGGCCGCCCAGATGGCAGCGCGGTCCGGTTTCAAGTTACTACAAACCTCACAGGGGGCCTCATGGTCTGGTTGTAATCTATGAGCCTGTGATCACACTTACAACTATAGAGTTCCTTGCGTCATTCGGTCGTAAGGGGCGCTTAATGCTCGCCGCTCGCCTTGGCAGTCGGCTCAACCAATCAGGGCATCTGGAACACGAATGCACACGCTCACACATTATGTGTGCATTTGGCTGGCTCGGTCAGTGCAGATCAACAAGTCAGGTTGCAAGTTTCCCTGAAAAGAATGGCTAGGAAAAAATATTGGCCACGGCACACCAGCTCCTCACGCTCATGACTATGAAACAACCCAAACAGCAACACCTGCACCAGCAGAACACTTGAGGATGCACCAGATGCCTGATCCCAGTGCTATAGAAATCGGGCCATAGGCTACATCTAGTCTGGGAGACAGCCCAATGTTGCAGACCCCAGATGTCCACCCACAGGCAGTGTTCAGACATGCATCGTGGCTGCTGCTAAATCTGCAGTGCCGCTGCAATGGGCGCTGCGAGCGTGAGCACCTCAAACGGCGCCTTGCCCGCGATGTCGCGCACGGTCTGAGGGCAGCTGTCTGTCATCCAAAAGTAGCGGAAACCGTCTGCTGCACCCGCACCTGAGTCTGCCTTGAACTTCATCCAGCTGAAGTTGGGAAAGACACCGTGCGTGACGTACGCACTGACGTGCTTCGCCCCCATGTTGGCTAGCACATTATGGCACTCAATGAGGGTGCCACCTGACTGCACCAGATCGTCAACAATGACAACGTGTCGCCCACGCGGGTCACCCTCCTTGACCTGCACGATGCGCTTGGCCCCGTCGCGGACCTTGGTGCATATGACCTCATTGAAGCCTTCGCTCTTGAACTGGTAGTGAAAGCGCTTCCACGCTCCCTCGTCAGGATACGCGATGGTGATCTGCAGCCAGGCACGTCAGGAGGCAGGCGTGATCAGCTGAACGGCCCAAAGGAGTGCAGCATATGAGCGCTGCAGCCATGTTCAGATGCGGTACTGAAAGTCTGCAAGCAGTGCTGCAGGGAAGGTGGCCAGCTGGAAATGCTGGTACTCACATTGTCCTTGTCTGGTAACTGCCGCAAGCGCTCCAGCAGCAGTGGTACACCCGACTCGAATAGAGGTAGTACTGCGTCACCAAAATAGAAGCGTTCCTGTGATGTAGGAAGTGTGACAGAGGGAGTGGCTGTTGATCAGCATGGTCCTGGGGGGTGAAGCAGAGAAGAGTGCACGATTAGGCTTGTGTTGGGACCCTGCTACAGGACATTCTACAGGACATGCACGTACAACATGGGGATTCACCAGGCATGACCAACTTGTGGCAACGCACCTGCAAGGCATGGATGTCAAAGATGACTAGACTCGTGGGACCACCACGCGAGGGGGGCACGTTTGACAGGATGCGTGCAAGCGTGAAGGCCGTCGCTACATCACCCTCAGTCTCCACCTGCGTACGCAAGATGTGCATAGTGTACATTGATACACACGACAACTGGACACCACGTGCATCATGCATTGCAGTCACAACTTGAGAGCTGTATTTGATGCTGTCTGACTGCTGTGCGCGCTGCACATTGCATGGCTGTCCAGTTGCCTTGGCTGACTTGTGCGTTTTATGCCCCATGCCATTGTACATGGTGCACGTCATGCCAGCGAGCCCGGCATGGCTGACGAAGCGCGCATGTGCACATGCATCTGGGTGCGTTGACACTCTGACCACGCACCCGCTCCAGGGTGCCGGTTGGGAAAAAGGGCAGCACAAGCGTAAATGAGCCCACGAACAGGCGGGGCAGCGCATAGATGACGGAAATCTGCTCGAAGATGACAGATGGGTTGTGGAAGGAGGCCAGGAACGCCACGTGCCTGCAGGTTGCGCAGCGCCCCGCATACATCATGACATGCACCATGGTGCATGAACGAATGTGTGCCGTGGCGCATGCCGCCAAAGAACCCCAGTTACAGTTCAGCAACCCATCTGCTCATCAGCGGCCCAGCTTGAAGATCTGGCAGTGCCTACCTGTTGCGGATGCCTAGCGCATCCTCCACGAACAGATCCGGGAAGCCGTCCGCAAATTTCCTGTGCATGGCAACGTGCATCAGCAACTTGCAGCATCAAAATGTGCGGCCTGCAAGAAGCCAGTGAAAGCATTGGTAGATTGCGTGCTGCACATGCCCAATCGACCCAGATGTCGGTATGCGCAGAAACCGGCGACGCGCACGCACTTCCAGCGAATCCTCCCCAGCTCAATGTTGCCTCCCGCTTGTGCTGCGATCTTCTTTGCCAGGTCCTCCATGTCTGTAGTGCACGCAGGAGGCAGTGCACGATCCATTCAGTCACGACTAGAGCCGCAACCCAACAGCGCGATTGTTCAGCCATAACCTAAGGCCACACCTGTCGTGTAGAACAGCACCGTCGACTTCCTTAGGTGCGGCGGTGTTGCGTCAATCGCCAGGTTCGCTGAAATCCTGCGCACCAGCGCGTTGGTGGCGTGATATATCACCTTCTGTTGTGTTGCGTGCTGCGAAGCAGGCAGTGAAGCAGCAGCCCCATACCTGAAGTCCTCGCCAGTCGCAAGCGACGGAGCCGTGGTGAGGCCGGGGTTGGACATTCTGCTTGTGGGGTTTGCAATGTCCGTGAAACGCCTGGCGCCTTGAACATTTGCAACTCGAGTCACGCATTTGCCCCTCTCACGCCCATTCCTCGCAGAGCCGTGCAGGCTTTGCCCCAGACCAGATAGCTGCATCTGCGCTGTCTTCGCGAAAGGCTGCCCCCACTCCGACTCAAGTGTCAAGCGTCAACTGATGCAAGCACATGCAGGATGGCAGAATCAAATCAACAGACGGCCCTGCTCTCGCAGTGCGGGCCCTCTGACGGTGCACGCCATGGACACGTGGGGTGTGCCCACGCGTGTGAGAACACAGAGGGCAAGAAAGTTCACGCCCACAAGGCATGGCAGCCTCACGCTGACGAGGCGCGCTCCATGTGGTCTTTTGCAACCGGTGCAGTCACGATCGTTCGTTTCCTGCTATAGCTGCCGGAGCAGCCTCACCAACAGCTGCAGTGCCAGCTGCTTACAGTTGCGCCTAGCAAGTGGGCGCATGGAGGCAATAACCAGCCTTCTCCACAGGCATCTCGTTATCTCAAAATGGCTGGTTGCTGGTAGAGCACACAGTGGAGGCGGTGGCATCAAGCAGCGGACCAGTTGACGGGACAGACTCTGGGACAGACTGGTACATTTGGTAGAGATGCATTTGGCAGGACCAAACGCCCCCCCAAGAGCACACTGCGCCCAGTGTCAGACTCAGCATGCAGAAGGTTGAAACGCCCAGCAGGCGCGGCGCTCTGCGATGCAATGCAGCACAGCGCTGAGCTTCTGCATGAAACTTCTACCACTGCATACATGTATGTCTGCATGCCGGAGCGTTACATGCTTCCAATTTCCCATACGTAGTGCACACAATAAGGAGGACTACAACTGCGCACGCCTCAATGCGGATCAACGCGGATGCACTCATAACGCCCAGCACACAGCACACGCTAAACTCTGATTTGGCGCACGCGCTGCACACAGCAGAAACCAACTGGCACACCACCCGACATGCAGACACAACTGTGCGGTGCTTTGTTGATACTACTATACCACCTGCAGGTCCAGCGCACAGCTGTTGGACACATGAATGACATGATGCAGCATGCTGCACAGTCGCACCCAGGATGTTGATACATGTAACAGGGAGAGAGCACACCTGAAGGTTGCAGAACATGACCAGCAGCAGGAGCTTGCCGCTGCCCGCCTTGCACTTGGTTTACTGTCCAACTGGGCTCCACCCACCTGAAGTGCCAGGCAGGTGCTCCTCTGTTCAGTTTCTATTCGTAAATAAGCGCACAGTGCACTCCAGCGCATCCACAACAGGTTCCGTGAGAGAGCAATCCTGACAGATGCCGTGCATGACTTAGGATCAGTGGATGCGCATCAGTAAAAGTGCATGTTGGCCAAAAGTTATCATTTTGGCAACCAATGAGCATGACTGGCCAGCACTTCCATGTACAAACATTGGTACAACAAGCATATGATGCACCAGTTTGCGCTGCCATTTGTGAAATGCAGTGCTGGGGGATTGATGCTTTGTGGACTGAGGGCAGCAGGATCGAGATTGATCAAGCTCCAGCCACCAGCATAGCTTGAGGCACACGCAGGTCCCAGCCGCCAGAAGACAGCAGCTTGCTTGAGGACACACTGAAAATTGTCACAGCAGCACGCTCAGAGCTGGACACACTCAAGCCTGCTGGAGTTGCCCATGCAGGAGCCACGGCAAGCACAGCAGCCTGCATGAGAGTAGAGTCCATCAGGGTTCCAACAGGTCACCGCTCACATGCTGCAGCAGCTCACATAGAAAACAAAAGACAGCGTGTAGAAACCCGGATTTGCGCACTTGCAGCCAAAGACAGTAATGAGGATGCCGTACAGGTGCATGTATCAAATTGTAGAGAATGCTGGCACCCCCCGGCACCCATACGTGCTGGGCATCCCCACGGGCACCCCTGCACGGCTCTAGCATGTCATGTACGCAGCAAGTTCCCGCATGCAGCTGTGGCAGCGCGCACCATGTCCCGCTGCCTTGTATTTAGCGCGCCCTGTGCTGCCACTGGCTTAAAGATGCACAGGCCCGGGGCGTGGTGCAAGTGCACTGCCGTAGCTGCACTGGCTTGTGCCGCCACCAGCTAGTGCCAGTGCAGTCCTAGAGCTGGCACCGGTATGCATTATGTGGAGTTTTGTTAAAGCAGCCACAGCCGCGAGGCACGGGCATGTGGACAACCAGGGTTCTGGTGTCCCCACCATTGACACATTGCCGTGTCTTATTACTTAGCATAGCTATAGGCGGTAATAAGAAAGGTTCGCCGGCTCCATCTCAGTTCAGCGAATGAAGATCAAACATGATCACAAGCTATTTAGTAAGAAAGCGACGGCCATCAACCTCGAGGCAGTTTTACAGTTGCACGCTGGTCTGATCGCGCGCTGGTTGAACACAATACTGTGACCAGTCACAGGGTTTGGGTGCAGCTGCCGCGATGGCTTCGTCATTGCGACTACCATCATGCTGACTCGGGGTGTATCTGGGCTGCACGCTCGGGCCCAGGGCAATGCCCTACCAGTGCCCAGGCGCATCGACAGTGTGCCAAGGCCCGCAACCGTCCTTGATGGGGCTGCACAGAGCAAGTCTGTACCGCACAGCAATGTAGCTCCAAGTTCCGCTGCTATCATCAGACGCAGCACCCAGCGCAAGAGGCGTGTGAACATCAGCGCAGTGGCAGTGCAGTCCCAGCCTGCTGCCAAGAGCGATGGTTTCAAGCGTGGCGCACACTGGGAGGTGCACAAGTTTGGTGGCACCTGCATGGCTGCCGCAGAGCGGATCCGTGCTGCAGCGGAGTTGATGATCAAGGAGCCCGCGGAGGGCAAGGTGGTGGTGGTTTCCGCCATGGGCAGCCACCACAGCTCTCCACTGAAGGTCACAGGTAAGCGGACGATGCAAATTATGCAGGCAATTGACACGCGGCACACCTCAAGTACGTGATTCTGACATTAGCATGCATCGGATCGGGCTGCAGATGTCATCCTTAACATGATCAAGAAGGCAGCAAAGCAGGATGCGGGCTTCTTGCTGGATCTGGCAGCCCTCCAGGACAAACACGTGGATACAGCTAAGAAGCTGCTGGGGCCCAGCAGCCCGGAGTTGACTGCATTCGTGGCCCGCTTGCTTGATGACATGGCCAACCTGAAGGCCATGCTTCAGGCCATGAGCATTGGTGTGTAGCACTGCACTTGCATGCTGCTGGTGGTGCCAACGGTGTACAACCCTGCTCAATGCCATGGCAACCACTAATACGCATCTCTGCAACAATCACAGTCTGCTGTGCCCGATGCCCAGCTGTAAAATGTGACAGGCGGGGCGCACTCGCATGTGTATGTGCGCTGAGAAACGGACATGGATACTGCTCAGCACGCAATGGGGATCTGAGGTCTGCCACAGCTATTCGCTTGGGTTTGTGTGACGTCTAGTCAATGCCGTACTTGCATACCCGGCTGCAGCTGGCATGTCCACTGAGGCTTTCTCTGACTACGTGGTCGGCCACGGCGAGCTGTGGAGCGCGCAGCTGTTCTCGCTGTGCTGCAAGCAGCTGGGTGCCGACGTCGAGTGAGTGCATCTGATCTGGGATGGCAGGTGACCTCGTCGATGTGTTGCCGGCTCACCGCGCAAGTCTAGCAGTACCCGCATGTTGTGACAGCAGGCCCCTCGCTGACGCTGCGCCGTGCATGCGGGCTGCTTGTGCGCCCCTCCAGGTTCATGGACACGCGTGATGTGCTGGTGGTGGTGCCCACGAGCGACGGCACAAGCGTGGACCTGGTGGAAGACACGTCTAACGCGCGCCTGGATGCGTGGTTCCAGCGCAATGGCAACAAGAAGATCGTGGTCGCGACTGGCTTTATCGCCAAGAACCCTGAGGTACGCAGCGCATGCGTGCTTGCGCCGAGCAGGAGCACCAGGTTCTGAGGCAGATGGCGAGATGGGTGATGGCCTGGCATACTGCTGACCTGGGGTACATATCAAGCAAGTCCTCATGCATGGTACCGTGAGGGAGGGGTGGGGGGGCAACAGCTTACCAGCGTTCAACTTGCCATGACCATCCAGTCTACCATGAACAATGCTGCCGTGCACCTGCAGGGCCAGGCCACCACGCTCAAGCGCAATGGCTCTGACTTCTCAGCCACCATCCTGGGGGCCATGTTCCGTGCGGGCCACATCACAATCTGGACCGACGTGGATGGCGTGTACAGCGCGGATCCACGCAAGGTGTGCTGGGGGCTGATGCTGTTGGCTGTGTCTCCAGGCATCGGAATTGCAGTGTGTGCGCTCCTGAAACACAGCAGGAGCCCCATTGTAGAGGGAGTCGGGCGCCTGTTGGGTAAGCACGTTCAATGTCACACCTGGTGACTGTCTTATGCCTCGTGGCGCTGTTGCAACTGGACAGGTGCCGGAGGCCGTGTGCCTGCCCTCCATGACGTACCACGAGGCGTGGGAGCTGTCATACTTTGGCGCCAATGTGCTGCACCCGCGCACGACGCTCCCTGCCATGAAGTACCACATCCCCATCACCATCCGCAACTTTTTCAATCTTACCGAACCAGGTAAGAGGGGCTCTACAGAGGAGCAGCACAGGGGCAGAAGCGCGTGGTGTCCTTTGTGGGCGGAAGGCACACGTCAGGGTTGCTGCACAATGAGTCAGCTTTGTCTACCAAGGCCTGACTGGTCTCCTGCTGCTGCTAACTGCAGGCACACGTGTGAGCGACCTGAAGTCTGATGCTGACGTCTACCAGGGCAAGGTCACGGTCAAGGGCTTCGCCACCATTGACCAGGTCACTCTCATTAACGTTGAGGTGCGTGTCAGAGATGATCCTGATGGTTCTATGGATCTATATATGGGTGTATGAATGGCTGCCACACACTTCCTGACCGCATTATTTGCGTGGAGATCTGTCAATGTGGCCACAAACTGTACCTGCGTGTTGTGCTCCTCCTGCAGGGCACTGGCATGGTGGGCGTCCCTGGTATCGCGTCTGCCATTTTCGGCACAGTGCGCGACGCTGGCATCAATGTCATCATGATTAGTCAGGCGTCCAGCGAGCAGTCCATCTGCTTTGCCGTGAAGGCCGCGGACGGCGACGCTGCCGTCAAGGTGCTGCAGCGCCGTTTCGCCGAGTCCATCTCCGCGGGTCGTGTGTCCGCGGTGCAGGCCATCCCTGGCTGCTGTGTGCTGGCTGCGGTGGGCCAGGGCATGGTGGATCACCGTGGTGTTGCTGCCACCATGATGGGTGCGCTGGCCAAGGCCAACATCAACATCAAGGCCATCGCACAGGGCTCATCCGAGTACAACATCACGGTGCTGATTGACCAGGCCGACTCGGAGCGCGCGCTGCGCGCCGTGCACTCACGCTTCTACCTGTCCAGCACGCCCATCGGCATCGGCCTGGTGGGCCCCGGCCTGATCGGTGGTGCCCTGCTGGACCAGCTGCGCGAGCAGGCCGACACGCTGCGCCGTGACTTTGCCATCGACCTGCGCGTGCTGGGCATCTCAACATCTGGCCGCATGCTTGTGCGCGAGAAGGGCGTGGACCTGTCCCGCTGGCGTGAGGAGCTGCAGGAGCACGGGGTGCCAGCGGACCTCAAGGCTTTCGGCAATGCCCTCTCTTCCTCCTACATCCCGAACACGGCAATCGTTGACTGCACCGCGTCTGACGCGCCTGCGTCCATGTACCTGCAGTGGATGCAGCAGGGTATCCACATCATCACCCCCAACAAGAAGCTGGGCTCAGGGCCTCTGGAGCAGTACAACGCAGTCAAGAAGCTGGGGCGCGAGTCGTACATCCACTTTTTCTACGAGGTGCGGGCTCGTTGCTGGGTCAGGCGTGGGCAGGCCATTGGCCGGAGCCAATTCTATGGAATCGCTGGTGGCCCGGTGCTGTGGTATGTACTGCAGCTGGTTGTGCAGCTGTTACAGTGTTGGCAAAGGGTCGCCATCATTCTGGGGACCTGATCTGGTACCTCGCTTGGTACAAATGAGTGAAATGACTAACCCCACATGTGTATGTGTACTCCTGCCTTGAACAGGGCACCGTGGGTGCGGGTCTGCCCGTGATGGGCACTCTGAAGCACCTGGTGGACACCGGTGACAAGGTGGAGCGCATCGAGGGCATCTTCTCTGGCACGCTTTCCTACATCTTCAACACCTGGGGCAGCGACAGCCGCAGTTTCAGCGAAATTGTTGGTGACGCAAAGGCCAAGGGCTACACAGAGCCTGACCCCCGTGACGACCTGAACGGCACTGACGTTGCACGCAAGGTGGCCATCCTGGCGCGCGAGAGCGGGCTGCAGCTGGAGCTGGCCGACATCCCCGTTGAGTCACTTGTGCCTGAGCCGCTGCGCGCCATCCCTGACAGCGCCACCTACATGGCACGCCTGCCTGAGTTTGATGCTGACATGGCCAAGCGCCTGTCCGAGGCAAACGCAGCGGGCGAGGTGCTGCGCTTTGTGGGTGTAGTGGATGTCAAGAATCGCAAGGGCAGCGTGGAGCTCCGTCGCTACCCCAAGACGCACCCATTTGCGCAGCTGTCGGGCTCAGACAACATCATCGCGTTCACCACCATGCGTTACACGAAGCAGCCGCTGATTGTGCGCGGGCCAGGTGCAGGTGCTGACGTAACAGCAGGCGGTGTGTTTAGTGACCTGCTGAAGCTGGCGGCCTACCTTGGTGCGCCTTCGTAGAGTGGTGGCAGCGTCAGGTGCTGGATTGTGGGCGTGGCATGGGGTGGGCATGTGTGGTGAGCGTCTGGAGGCAACATCCGAGGAGCATGTGAGGGGCATCAGATGCTGCGGCAGTATCAAGCTGGCTGGCTGAATTCTTTCCGGGGAATTGATTTGCATAACTGGTAGACCACCTGTTGTGCTGCGTTCTGCACAGACAGCGTTTCAGGGCTGTAATCATTGCCCAAATCCAAGGCGGCATGCTGCTGCGCCATCGCTGTCCAGCTCCAGGATCAGCTGGCATTGTCACGCATGCCACGCATGCGCACAGATGCAACAGCACGCAGCATCCAATGCAGCGCACCATGTGTCACACACAGCACTGCCATTATCTCTGAACACCGCCGCTGCTGATGTACCTTGGCTAGCACGTAAAATCATCCCAGAGCTGCTGTGTTGCCAATGACTCCATTCGATTGCAGCACTTGGTTGCATGTGCCTGTCTTGAAAACCCAGCTGCACAAACACTGAAACGCACTTGATACCGCCTTACAGTGCTGCATGTGCTGCATGTTCGTGCAGCATGGACACGCTCGCATGCTGGCAAGAGAACCCCAGGTGATCCCCCTAACCCCCTTTCCCAGTCTAAAGCTACGTAATGCACCTAATCCGAACACATAATATCAGGTGTACGCTCCGTAGATGGTGCAGCGACAGGACCACCATTCGGAGTGGCCCTAGTGCGACCCCATCTAGACACTCCAAACCAGCTGCCGGAGCACCCATGAGTACGTTCTAGTGCCCGCCAGCGGTGTCTGCGAGCAATTGCATGCGCGTGTGGAGTGATGCATGTGCATACACATGGCACATCGCAGGGCAACTGATCTGCATGCCGTAATCATAGCACGCCGGTTGCAGCGATGGATGACAACAGACCTGATGAGTTCCCACAGGTCGCCATGCAACCCCATGCCCCCCTGATTACTGTGCGATCATGCACTCACATGGTTGCCGGCCCTCCATCACAGCCTGATCGTAGCTCTTCTGCTTGCCGGACTCGCGCAGGCTATCCAGGGTGCCATAGAGGGTGAGTGCAAAGGTGAAGCCAGCAGCGAGATACCAGTGGCGTGGGATAGCCTTCTTGGTGAGGTAGGTGTAAAAGGACTTCTGGAAGGGGTGCTGGACATTGTGGGGCACCCCGCCCGTAGGCGGAGGGCGCAGGATGTCCTTGATGTATGCCTCACCTAGCGTCATGGCTCCCGCACGCTGGTGATGAACGCCTTGCAAACCTTTATTTTCCGACTGCTATATCCCACTGCTATCACACAAACAGCTTAGTTTCCGCCATGGCTCTGGTTCTACCACATACAGCGTCACGGCATACTGAAAATGGCGCCCAACGCCTGCTGCTGACCTGATAGCACAACACCTTGACCAGCTGTCCATCTTCAGCGCGCTACAACACAGGAAGCAACATGCAGTGCGAGAAGCCCTGCACGTCTCAGCTGGACGCAGAGGACGCGATGTGTGTACCTCAACGAATCATGCTCAGCATGTGCTCTGGACCATGCAATGGCCAAGTGCTGACAACAGACTACCGCAAGGGCTTTTGCATCACTGTTGGGCGCACAAAGGCCAGCCGCCTGCACATACGAGATCCCTCAGTGTCAGAACGCCATGCAGAAATCTGCTGGGCAGGCACGCAGTGGCTTCTGAAGGATGTGGGCAGCTCCAACGGCACTGTGCACAATGGGCGCAAGCTACAGCCCTACCGTGCGTGTCAGCTTGCTGTGGTTCAGTGTTGCTATAATGTTGTCGGCAGAGCCTGCAGCCATAACGCTTGCATTTGTGTGCTTGCATGGGTGGCAGTTCCCTGTGAAGTGTTCCTCTCCCTGCATGCACTGGTCTTCACACCTTGCCCGACAGTGGATGCCGTACCCATCGACAACGGGGATGAGATTGTATTTGGGACTGACTCCATCGGCAAGGTGCAGGTGTGTTCTGATCATATGTCTCTGCTGCAGGTGCAGGTCCCTAGCACAACACATATGGTATCTAGTGCATCACAAAACTCACGCATCAGTCAGCTGAGCCATCACTAAGAGTCACACTGTGATCGAGCTGTGGCTCAACACATACAGTGCGCGCCCTGTATATGCAGCAAGTTCATCTGACATCAATTAGCCTGCGAATCTGCGCGCAGTTAATGCCGGTAGACTGCAACGGCTGCACGCTGGAGCAACTATTGCTGCTACAGCACGAGATGGTGTCGCAGAGCATTGAGGTGCGGTGTTGAGCACTGACTGTTACAGCATCTCTTTCATCACACACAACTGTTGCAGGAGAAAAGGTTAGTTGAATGGTAAAGGGTCCAAACTTGCATAGCATCGAGCCCACGTCCCCAGTCATATGGTCTTTGTGCGCGCCCATGCAGGCACACGCGCGCTCAGAGGCGCAAGCGATGCTGGCTGAGTGGGGTGCAGCGCGAGCAGAGCTGCACGTGGCATGAAGATCAGCCATCTTCCACAGTTTCTAGTCTTGAAGCTATTGACAGCTACTGGATGTGCTGCGCTGCCATGCCTACGCTATTTCAGAGCCCTCGACTCATCTTGGCGGTCTAGTCCACTATCGGTACTTGCTTGCAAGGTGCCTCATCACACAACTAGCAGCTACTTTGACGTGGGTCCATCGTTCCGTGCGAATGGACTGTGGCCAATGCTAGTGACGAAAACTGTTGCGAAGTTGGTTACGTCACAGGAGCGGGTCTTGTAGTCAAACATTGGATTGGGGGGCACAAGTGGCTTTTGCGCGAAGAAGCCATACTGCGTGCAAGAATACAGGTGCAGCGAGCATTATTTGATGCGTCAACAATCAGTCAGAAGTCCAGAAATTGATGCAACCAAACAAGCCTGCAGCTTGACTCAGGGCACGGACCCCCCCC